>JAANSQ010000778.1:0-19203 GCA_036850885.1 Lepidocyrtinus dapeste | reverse complement strand
CACATTGTCTTTTTCCCATAATTTACTTTGGATTCTTTACTTATCAAAATACTAATCAAATTGATTTTTTTTAAATTACCAGCGAGAAAGTTTTTAAATGAAATACTGCGTGCTAAAGCATTCCAGTTAAAAAACTTAACGTAACGATACCCTCAATGGATTAATTTATGTCTCCCTCAAGACAAATCAGGGACAAAGACTATTCATGCTTCAGCAGTGCTTTCGATTGAAGAAACAATTTTAACACAAGTGCCATTTAGCCCATAAGTTGTACCAGAAACAGTTGCATTACATGTTAAGTTTTCTCTGATAAGTACCAACTTCATGCAATTTTGAACTGCACGGTATTTCTTCTTCGGGTCTTTTTTTATCTGGGAGTCATAACGTTTGCATATCTGCAAAGTCCTACGTCAATCGGTCCACCCGTCCGAAAGTTGTCGTGATAACGAATAGACGTTGAAATATTGATCACATAAAGTGACTACGCACTATAAAGATGACCAAGCGGCTCCAAAGATAAAACATATTTTATTCTGCTAAGACTAGATTACTGGATTATGTTTGATCAGCAACCAGTGGTCAAAAACATTTCTGAAAGTTTTAATTTCTAATAGGAACAGAATGAAATAATAAGTTCTTTGCAAATTTAATTTGTCAGTCATTATCCCACTTATTTTTGCAACTAATGTTGGACTTAAATTAGATTTAAGTCAGGTTATTAAATGGTTTTGCTGAAAATTTTTATTTCTAAAAGCGCTTTTGTGTCTTAAAAGCGTTATAATGATTACAATATTCATATTCATTAAAATTAATTTGAGAATGAAGACATTATGCTGTACAGCTGTACTCTCGTTTACAAGCACCTACATTAAGGTCAACAAATTAGGATTAAACATCAGAATGAGCATGTTGTTTAAAATATAGGCAAATTACAGATTAATAGAACTATTTTCGAATGCAAGAAGCTTTAAAAATGGAAGTTCATTTACTTTGGATTCCTTGTGATATTAATGTTCTAAAGCCTTTTTTACCGTTTTTACCGTAGATTTGAAACCATGAAATGAATGAATGAATCATTAAGCATTCCAGTGGAAGCTTGTTTTAGAAAGCAGAACAGTTTTCACGCCAAATTATTAAATGTAAAATAAAGAATTGAGAAACATCATTTGATAGTTTGAACTATAACTTTTATTTCGGATTAGCTCAGATATTATTAATTTACAGTATAAAGCGAGAGCCTTAAAGTTCATAAACTGTAAATTTCTTTCAGTCATGCAACTTGCAATGGGACTTACAATAAGTTGTTATCGTTGCCTTAGTTACATTACCAACACTGAAAAGCGGACGCAGAATGCTGAAACGTGGTTTTTATAATTTAATTAGTTTTCTTAAGCAAGTAAGTAAGTTTAATTTAAAAACAAGAATTGAATGAATCAACCATTAAGCATTCCAAAGGAAACTTGTATTTAAAAAGCAGGAGATTGTTCATGCCAAATGACTGTGTCAAATGTAGAGTGGAGAATTGACAAACATCAAGCTATAACTATTACATCGGATTAGCTCAGATAATTGGCAGTAAAAAGTAAGCCTTGAACCTCAAAATCCTCGAGTTTTTTACAATCATGCATAGTATAATGGAATTCACAATAAATTTTTATCGTTGCTCTAGTTGCTGTAACGTAACGTTTTCTTATATTAATTAGTAAGACAGTTTTCTTAAATTTCAGAATGACAGCTTTGCAACTAATGTTGGTCTCCAATCCCAGTTTAATTATTCCTGTGCGTTTTTTAATTACTTCAAATTACTGTTTTTAACGACATACAAAGCGAAACAAGGCGATAATTGGGTGCAATCTTTTAGCAAGAAATCACAAGCACAATACAATGAAATAGAATTTTTACATGGATTAATTCATCACGTCTCTTAGTACCCCAATGATACCAGCCTCTCAATAAAGATGCCTTAGATGATTCTCCACGTTAAATGGCATTAAATAATAGCCATGATGCGGTGTTACGATAGATTACAAAGTTGGATTAGATACAAAACGAAGAAGGTAAAGCTTGAAAAACTGTTAGCAATACAACAAACCTGTTAGTTTATCTAAATTGGTTAAGAGTCATATTTATCTGGGGAACGATAAACGGAAAACTCGATCAAGTGTATTATACAGGTAATCAGCTAATTATCATATTATATTTTAGGATCAACAGGATTCATGACAATTTTAGCGAATTATGGCATTTTAAATAGAATCGATTATAAATAAGCCGTTTTATGCTCACAAAAATAATTGATGAGAACAATTTCGCTACATCAAATTCGATACGTTACTTTTCATTACGATTTAGTTCAAATTGCTGAGATTTCATCTCTGTCAATTGTGTCTAGAAGACATTGAAATTGAAATCAAAACGAAAAATACATATACAATTTTCTTCCAAACATGTATGGACAAAAAATAAACAGGAGAACACAACTTATCTCTTCTGCTTCTGGAAATTCAAAACCTTACGACTAGGAAATTTCCTAAGCGAAACGATTATACGATTGTTTGTAAAATGTAAAATTTAAGTCGCAGATTTCGATTCACGTTGATTAGCATCGATTCCTGCTTAAATTTGTGAGGGAGAGTAAATCAAGCGAAACATTTAATTTCTCTTTGTCATTTACTGTAAAAGGTAGATATGTATAGTAGTATAGTGTGTGCATGTGCACTTTATCCGTTTTCACGGGTTTAAACATCATTACACAATGCATTCGTTATAAGTACTGTTGAAACTGAAACTCTCCTTGCATTGTAGAATTTAGCAGTCTTTCTTTAGATAAGCACATCTTCCTACCATCACAACTATACAAATAACCATGACCCAACCAAACAGCACATTTACATTTAGTACGTACATCGCTACTGTACTGTAGTTACATTATGAAACCACACTAAGCAATTATTGGCGATATTGCTATTTGCAATCCTTCTACTTTTTACATACTTTCTTCCATTTTTATAAACACAGTTTGATAAACGCCTCAGTGTACTTTACGGAAAATTACTCCTATCCTCCAGTAGTTGTCATCGACTGTAAGTTCTTTTACAATACAAGATAATGATTTAACTCAACTGTACTTTTTTAATAATGAATCCAAAGTACAATGGTTGTATTAGACAATATGAAGAGGATACAATTCTTAATAATTAAGCTTGGATCTTAGACTGCATAGAATTTGATTTTCGATTATTCTCTCCTGTTCCTCTATTTCTTTCCATTTCCATGCTAAAGACCCATTATGTCTAAGGATACGCTTGATATGCTTGCATGGACGTAATGGAGTACATGGAGGCATTAGTACCTCTTAGTTATGATTTAAGGAGATGGCGTAAAGGATTTAGTTTTGTTAAACTTGGAAGCCGCCAGGGACCCGAAAAATCGGGTCTCTCCAGGCATAAGAATTTTAAGAAAAAAATCTAATCACGGAGCATTATTTTACTCCATTAAACGAGTATTTGATGTATCGTTCATGTCCGTTAAGGAAAATTAGCACTAGTTATTTATTACCAATAACAATTTGCATTTAAATACATGCATTTCAAAAATGGTTATAAAGTTACTTCTTTTTATCATGGAACTATAATTGAGGTATGAAAAAACTCATTTGATCAAGTAAAATAATACTCCGTGATTAAATTTTTTGAAAACGCTATAATTTGCTAGAAACCTGTTATTTGCTTCCCTCATGGTGTTGAAGTTTAACAAAAGCTTAATCCTTTATACCATCTCCTTAAGTAAAACCAGTGTAAAAAACATTCCCATAATTAACACGGGTAAGGTGCCAGTCGTCATAGACATTCTTGTACATTGTATCCAAAATACTCTTCTGTCGTCTCCAACCAACCAATCATATCACGCCAGGGAATAAGTCACGGCGTGGTCTTTAGTTGGAGTTGTAGTCGCCATATTCAATCCATTTTCACTTTGAGGTGAGAAACTTGTAGTTGTAAAACTTGCTGCCAATCAAACGAAATTTTTTTGTCATAATATTTTTTAGTTTTGAAAGTAATTTAAAGTTTAATTTTGTAACAAAGAAGACAAAATGAAAAATAAGAGTGTATTCTTGCTTGCCTTCTGGACCTGCGTGAGTTGCATAATCTTTGGCGTCCTAACTCTACAACTTGCCAAGAATCTGGACGCGTAAATAAAAAATATTTTTTAAATTTCTAGTACTTAGTTATTACAGATACGTGGAAGTGAATTTAGGTTCTATCTGTCAAAAACCCCCTCCCCTAAATCATCAGCTTCTCAATGAATTCAACGAACACTTTGTACTGTAAGTTTAGAAAATCACCAAGGCAGAACAAATGATTAGTAAATGGGACCATGTAAATTATTTTTCAGTATACTGAGAACCCTGAGAACTCCCGCGTTAACATGAATCAAATGTTTTATATTAAAACTAATCTGCTCTTGCCACATCATGGGTAGCTTTATTACTTGTATTGTCTAGTATTGATTGTGATATGTCAGTCTGTCCGACAGTCTGCACGTCCCATAACTTTTGAACGGCTTGATAGATTTTTTTCAAATTTGCACATTTATACTTGGGCACAATGGTCCGACCTGAAATGCCTGGCCCAAAATGAGAACAAATAGCTTTTGGTAACGCATTCGAAAGTTCTTGGGCTGCTAAAAATATAACTTTTGACATATTAAGATCAACCCCGGAGGCAGTATAGATTGGTAAATGTTTTCTAATAGGAGTTTAAGTAAGCATCTAACCATAGATGGGCTGTGTCATAAACGAGTAAGTTTGCCTCGTTTGCATAATTGCCATTGCTGCACTCATGATGAACATTTTCTTAATTGACACGCCATAGCATACGATATAACTTTTTTTGCATTCGCATAATCACAATAGAGAAACCAAGAGGTTTTAAAGTCCGACTTTGATCATAACTACTCAGAAGAAACTCTCAATTTCTGAGAGTTTAGAATTAGAAATTGTTTTTTTAAACCCTTACGATTCTGTTCTTTTGGAAACTTAACCCTTTATATACTCTTAATCAGCTACGTCTCTACAGTTAGCAGCTTTTTTGGTAGCTTACTACAGAATCCTTGTTGTTTAGATAGATAAATGTACTAGATCTGACCATGAATACACACGGACTGCTCCGACAAAAACCAATTTCAAAGTCTCTTGTAAGCCTATAATATGTTCGTGCATGTGAAGTAAATTTGAGATGTAAATAAATACCGTTCCTGCTTAGTTGTCGATTGGACAACAGACAGACAGACACACCTAGAACGGAAACTGCCATCACTGATAGATATTTTCCTGGGTCGCATCCAGCCAAAATTTGTTCTGCTTTGGCGATTTTCTTGACTTACTTTAGTATAATTATTGAATTCATTGGTAAGGGGGCGATTTGAAAGGGAGCACACAGGGGTTTTTTGAGACCCCAAATCGGACATGTGTCTACTCACCCTGTAAATCTCAGTACACATGTCTGATTTGAGGTCTCAAAAACCCCAATTTGCGAGAGGGTAATATCGGGGGGGGGGCGACTATATGTTTTTATAATTTTATTCCATTCCAAAATGTTTATGGTTTGTAGGAGCTCCAAGCCACCAGTTAGGACCACACAAAATGGAAACTGGTTAGACATAGAGGAGAAAGACTTACTCTATAGTCTTTCAGGTAGTAAAATTCTAGAAGCAAGCATTGTTTGAGAATTGAGGATATTTAATAGTTCAAAGTTTAACTGTTTTAATTACAGTCGTTGGCGCGATTTTTGGAGCTATTTTTATGCTCATCGCTATGGTGGCTTGTTACCGACATACCCATGAGCCTGAAAATAATGCGTACGAGGAACCAGTTATTCAATATGTTATCAGCACTAATGATAATCCACCCGTGATCCTTTCTGATGCTTCTACACAGCTATAATTTTACTACAGATTATTCATAGTAAAAAAATGTATCAGAAATAACATCAACGTGTTGGGCTTAATGGTGGAGGGAAAGCTTTATTAAAACATTTGCAATTTATTTGTTCACCATGGGAATGCCTTTATTTTTTTCTACTTCACAATCATTTTATCATTTCTGATGCAATATTTGCATGAGAAGTCGTTTGCTTCCATTTCATTCCTAGTATGATATCAAACGAAACGCATTATCAAAATTGTAGTGCATTAAATACAAACACCAATTATTTGCAGTATAAAAATTTCTTGCTACCTTGCATAGATCAAGCATCATATTTACCTGACCGAACCTCCAGAGTATTTAAAAGCGAAAAATTTATTTAACCCCGTCGTAGCTAATTTTGCTCGAGGTTTTCGAAAAAAAAATTTCAATTCTTGCGAAAGAAAACTTCCACCCTATCAAATTTGTAATTGTAAGGTTTCATATTAATTTTATAGCAATGTCCGAGGTTAGTAATTTAATATCTGTCAGTTCAAGTAATGAAGCAATTGAACATAAAGTCGCTGATTTTTACTCATAAAGATTAAATAGTAATTTCCGAAGTAGATGGGTACATCATTTTTCTTCGATTTTAATAATTTATTTTGTCCAGTTACGAGTTATAGGTGAAAAGAATATTTTTAAAAATCTTCCATAATAAACCATTTCATCATGTCTATGGTTTACTGGACCTCTGCTGAAATATCAAACATTAAAACAATCATTGACGGCCTTGAAGAAAATTCAATCGATAATAAATGAACTAGGAGAGTCAATAATAAATCAACTTGATTGTTTGAGAATACGTAAATTAATCAGCTTTAGATATCATATCAGAAGTTAAATTCTTGCAGAGATCCCATTCATTACAGCGCTGATATCAATTTTCTTGGGAATAATCGTGACACACCACTGTCTCCCGCAAAATGCAAACATCGCGCACGAGGTTGAAACCGGAATTTCCTCACCATCTTGACGGCCATGTTCTACCATATAAAAGGGCTTCATTATTATCAGTAATTAGAACATATCATAGAACATTCATCAGCATGGATGGTTATGATTGTTTTGGAGCTTCCATAAAAATATTTGCAATGTATGTGCTCATCATCACGATACATGTATTTTTTATCTACCACACAAGCACATGATAAACTACTGAATTTTCCATTTGATTATTTCTGATGCAATACTTTACATGATTAGCTTTATACTTTTCCTTTTGATTCCTGACATGTAGAACGAAATGCACAATCAAAGTTAAGCTTTATCCTTGAGCTCATCGTATAGTTCGTTTTTATTAAAATTAAAATGTTGAAAGGATTGGAACTGAGGCTGCCGCAACAGAAGAAGGTTAACAAGGTCATTGATATCAGAGAAAAAAATAAAAAGCGGAATAACACTCATAAGAACTGTTCTGGAAAAACATTCTCCATTTGACAGTTTTTGTCAGGCCACTATTGCCACTCACCAACGTGGCTTGGTAAAAAATACTCTGGCTCTGATCATAAACCACTCGTTTTATTCATAACGTTCTAAGCTCCCGGCTACAATTTAATTTACAAGCAGTAATACATCGTGAAAGGAATCTTCGTTATTTTACAGGAATATTACCTGGGCACTGTATCTTATCAGCTTTGTTTTCCAGGGGAGATTTACTTATTTTTACTCATTATCCAAATCAAGTGCAGTGCTCATCTCTACAAATTACTGGAAATAAAGACTTTGAGAGTTAGTTTGTGTGTAGGGGTCTCCCTATCGATTTCATTTTCTGTTGCATTCAAGATTTTATTGAAATCAGGTTTCAATTTCCCCTTGCAAGAATTTCATTTGATGCATTTACATTAAAATCAAACAAAGAAAGTTTTTTACGAGTCCAGTCCAATAAAAAGAATTCAACTTTATCTGTCATCACAAAATCCAGTTGGTTTTGATTCTATTGCCCACACAATCTTCTCAGCATCAGTGCATCAGCAAATCCAGTTTTAGTCTACCTACATTGTCCACACACAAGTTGAAGGTCATGACAAGCTTGACGTTTTTTGTGTGCTGGAGAGGATCCTCAAGATTACTCTCTGCCCATCCGTGTAGCTCTCAAGTTCATCGTTTCTCACTCTCTCAGTCAAGACTTGTTAGAAATATGTCATCCTCATCTTTCCTCGTTAACGACCCAAAGTATGGGTTTTTGAAGGAACTCGGACTGACCGAGAAAAATCAAGGAGTTTACGATGGCGCCTGGAAGGGTTCTGGGGAGGTAAGTGTGCTAATATAATTTTAAATTATATAAAACTGCATTGCATGCTGACCTCGTTTATAAGATAACACCAATATTAGGAAGTGATAACATTGTGTAATTCATGTGTACAACGTGAAAGTTTATTGGGTTTACGGTTTGCTAGAATTGAATAATGTGAAATGTTTTGAATTGGATTTTATGCAGATAATCACCTCAGTAAGCCCCTTTAACGGAAAACCCATCGCCCAAGTAGTCCAGGGAAGCTTGGCAGATTATAATGCTACAGTAGATAAGTCCCGTGAGGCGTGGGTTAGCTGGGCGGCAATGCCGGCTCCGCTACGTGGTGAGATTGTTCGTCAAATTGGCGACGCTCTAAGGAAGAACCTAGAACCTTTAGGGAAACTCATTTCTTTGGAAATGGGAAAGATTCTCCCCGAGGGAATTGGAGAAGTACAAGAATATGTGGATATTTGTGACTACGCTGCTGGATTATCTAGAATGCTGGAAGGGAAGATTCTGCCATCAGAGCGCCCTGGACATGTTTTATTGGAGAACTGGAATCCTTTGGGAGTGATTGGAATCATTTCTGCGTTCAACTTCCCTGTTGCGGTGTACGGGTGGAATAATGCCATTGCTATGGCCTGTGGGAACACAATGGTCTGGAAGGGAGCACCAACGACTTCTTTGTGCTCCGTAGCTACCACAAAGATTGTTGCTAAAGTTCTTGAAGATAATAAACTTCCTGGAGCAATTTGCGCTTTGGTCAGTGGTGGAGCTGATATTGGAACCGCAATGGCTAATGATAAGCGTGTACCTTTAGTTTCATTCACGGGAAGCACTGCTGTTGGAAATAAGGTAGGCGTGGCGGTCCAAAGTCGCTTTGGAAAATCCATTTTGGAACTTGGAGGAAACAACGCTATTATAGTTGCCGAAGATGCGGATATTGATATGGTTGCGAGAGCGGCACTTTTCGCATGTACAGGCACTGCAGGACAGCGTTGTACCTCCACTCGTCGTCTCATTTTGCACGAAAAGGTAAAGAATTTTTAAACATTTTTAAGTTTTCATTTATAACCGATTTAAAGATTATAACAGTTGACCTTATCTGATATTCTTAGGTGCATGACGAAGTTGTCTCAAGACTTGTGAAAGCATACAGCCAAATCTTGAATAGGGTTGGAGATCCACTGGAGCCTGGTACTTTGTTGGCCCCGTTGCATTCCAAACAGGGAGTTGAAAATTATTTGAAAGCCATAGAAGAGGCAAAAAAACTTGGAGGCAAAGTTGAAGCTGGTGGAAAGGTAAATAAAAAAAATAGCTTACATACTCCCAACTGAATCAATATTGAAATCAAGCATGCTTATATTTTTGTTTTTTAAACAGATTATTCCAAGGGAAGGTAACTTTGTCGAGCCAACCATTATTTCCGGATTGCCCCACGATAGCCCAGTCGTTCTCCGTGAAACATTTGCTCCGATTGTTTACGCCCTTAAGGCAACCAGCCTAGACGATGCTATAAAGATAAACAACTCGGTGGAACAAGGCTTGTCCAGCAGTGTGTTTACACAAAGCATCGCAAATATATTCCAGGTTTGTAAACATAAATTAGCGTTTGATCAAACTGTAATTAAATTCATACATCAGAAATAACGCCCTCAACTTTTTATACTACAGTGGCTCGGACCCTATGGCTCGGACTGTGGTGTTGTCAATGTCAACATTCCCACCAATGGAGCCGAAATCGGGGGAGCTTTTGGAGGTGAGAAGGCCACCGGAGGTGGTCGAGAGTCTGGCTCGGACTCATGGAAACAATATATGCGTCGCTCTACAGTCACGATTAATTACACCAAGGAGCTTCCTCTTGCCCAAGGGCTTAAATTTGAATAGTTCATCAGACAAAATCTGATGATAAAATCCTTTATAAATTAGCATGATCAACTTCACTCAAACTAGACTTCAACTCAAAAAATTAATAAATGAGACAATGAGAGGGTACAATATATTTTATCTTTTCACAATTACACTTTTATTCCATACGTATTTCACACTTTATACAAGTACTTTCATTATTGCATCTGACCATATAAGTAGCAGTCAATATAATTTTTGTAATTAAGGCAACAGCTAATGGAACTACTCAAATAATCCAACAATGTCATTCCATCATTATACGTCATTTACAAACTTATAAAATAACTAGAGTAACAAAGTCGTGTGTTTTTTTAATGTTGGTAAAATGCGTAATTTTCCATTAATTCGTTTAGAAAAATTTACAAAACTTTCTTATCACTGATGGACTGATGTACCATGTAGGCAGATGTAGAACACTAATCAAGTGACAATCAGCATAAAGCATTATTGCAAAAGGCATTGGCAAGACAATTTGGTTTTTCGAACATTTACATTCCAATCATTATCATTTTCCAAATCAATTCAGAGAGAAAAAAAATAATCCCATTGTACATAAACTCATTCAAATATGTACTCCACTAAACTTTTAGAATAAACGGTTTAACTAAATTGGCACTTGTACAAATTACTAAAGATAATAATAGGGCAAGCAGGGAAATAAAATACCATAATTGTGATGCACTATTGAAGTCGGAAAGTAAATCTAGGATTTTAGGTGGTACGAACATTTAAAAATTAATGAAGTCAGATTACCATCTTAACTTTGATTGAATAGTATTTGGGAATGGGTTTAATTGAATAATACTTATGATTGAAGTTTTTGTGCGCGGTTGGATGTACAAAACGACTTAAAAAAATTCTCGGTGGAAGTTTCTTTGAGAAATCAAGGGACATTGAGAGGACTCAATATCAACAACAGTGTCAAAAACCATTAGGAAGGACGTCTGAGGCCGACTGTAATTAAATACTAATAGAGTTTAGAAGAAACAAAAGGAAGGAATCTGTTGGAGAAGGAAAGTTAAAGTAAATACAATATTTAACATTATCCTATATTCAATTTACTGATGAACCTACTCAGTAATTTGACAGTTTCGTAACTTATCTAATGCAGGAACCTTTTTGCTTCCAGTAAGGCAGTAAGACACTTTTTCCCAGCAGAACACCTTGATTTTGATTGGCGAATTTTCGCAATTACAAAACCCTCTAAGGCAAAAGTTTTACAGCTAACCGAATAAAGTACTATTGTAATTAAGTAAGTTGTGTTCCCGTAATACTTCTGTTTGAAGCTTTTTTCATGAAATAAATAGTTTCCGGAAGCATGTACCTTTAGGCATAAATATTGCATAGGGTTAACAATAGTGTTTTTAGCATTTGGCGTCTTTTAATTAGAGATCGGTTATGTCCACCTCCTTCAGTTTGACATAGAGGCAGGACGAGAAGATCACCCCGATAATCTATAATTAGAAGAGAAAATAAATACTATGGAATCAGTTCTGTCTTGATAAGCGAGATATTTTTGATAAGGAAATGCTCATCACCATTAGGGTGTTATAGATTACCTGCAAAATGCACAGACCGAGGCCAGAAATCGTTAGGTATCCCAAATGGTTCCTGACCGTATCGGACAATTTGTGAATGCATCCAGTGTAGTATATATTGGAGGGGTGGTTCCTAACACCGCAACCTTCGCTAACAGTTTTGCAACAGGAATCTGGGACCTTATTCTCTTTAGCCAGTCCATCCAACCGCCACTTGCTATACTCCCAGTCCCTATTTTCAGTCGAAAAATTTATTGATTACGGACAATGAGCAAACGTTTAATTATCCCTATTCCTTCATCTCGGCTTACTCAAACGAGTTGGCGCCACAACAGTGGAATTCCTTCTGCATTTCATCAATCGCTTGGGTTTTGGGTGCAGCGTCTACAGGCTCCTTTCCATAATTCTCAATGAAGGTCCCATTCAGCCGCGCTTCCAATTCCTGGTAAGCCTGTTCTCTATAAATATACGCCAACGTTCCTGCCATCACCTCCAGCAAGAAGATTAGCAACAGGAGGAGAATGTACACGAATAGATAACATCGATCACTTTTCGCAATGCCACAACATCCAAACACTGCCGCGATTAGGCCGAGTACACCCGCTGCCAGTAGGAGATAACTAGTCCAAGGGTAGCTTACATCCGATAACAACGAAATAAACCCATGTTCAGCCAACACACTCCAGACCGCAATTAACAGAACCACTATCGCCGCACACAGGAAAAAGAAGTTGAAAATATAAAGGTAATTTCGCAATAGACTCTTGGAACACCAACCATTCTTCTTTTCGTACTTTCTGTTGCTCATCATCTTATCCCACTTTGATTAAAATTGTTATTCTCCAAGATATTTAATTAGTAAAAAGAATGAGATCGGATGAGCTGCAAATCAAAACTTTTCTGTTCCTGCTGAATCTAAACAAAATACAGAATTCAATGTAAGAAGGTGGTAGGTGGTACACACTCAAGATGTTTATTCGGCATCCTCTTGTATCTACTCTCATGGATGAACAGACTATATGCGTTCATAGGTACGTATGAACATGTTCTGAATTGACTTGACAGAGCTTGCATCATTGAGATGGAATTCTTTAGTTTCTTTCTACATCCTCATTCCTCATCCTCACCATCAGTAACAATCTTCGAAGCAAATATCAAAATACCTTTTTACTTTGTTTGCATAACGTGTGGCAGATGTACTAAAATCAACTAATCAGCTTGAGAGGGTGAGTCAGTAGATGCATTTTGTTTAGATAAATTTAGACAGAAATTGTGGTGGTGTTGTTAGCGTTGGTGGGCTTTGATCTGATGACATTAGGCAATGTTGTTAATGATGATGATGATATGATGTGGTTTTGGTGGTGGGAGGATTTCCGAATTACGTTTCGAGGATTATATTATGCTAGTACATGCAACTCCAAAAAGCAAGGGTTGGTCGTCCCCGTTCTTTCATTTTGGAAACTTTACATTTCGTATTCACATCATTGTGTATGATTAGTTTAGACTTGGATTTTGTTGTTTTTCAACCAAACCAAATCGAGTTACACTTGGTTTGATTAAACCATCAAGAAAAAAGTAAATGATGTAAAGTGTAAAGTTGGATGAAGAGAATTGCCATAAAAGTTTTTCTCTTACGAAAGTTTATGTATTTTACGAGAAGTTTTTACAATTTATTTGTTCACGTAAAACTGTTCAGAGATTTTGAGTGTGTTTATTTATGGAACATACAGCGTATGTGTCTTGAATTTTTTTGGGTCGAAATAAGTATTAAGCATTTTTCCTTGGTGATAAGGAGTAGTCACTTAGACTCTTGGAATCAGTTTTTTACTAGTTTTTGGTTACCCCATACGCAGTGTAAACTTTTTTGATTATATGGTCGTACGCAGTAATGGGGCTTTGTTTACTCTCTGTAGATTTGCCCTCCTCCAATCCCTCCACTCTTTTGAGTTCCTTGGAGTTCTGCTGCTCGTTCTGAACATATTCGCTGATGACGGTAGATGTCAATGGACTGACTACTGTCTCATTGTCTGGAGCGATGAAATATGCGAAAGAGTATCGAGCTTGACGTCTCTCCTCTTCATTTTTCGGGATGGTTACTCTATGAAGCTAGAATTATAGAATTTAAATGTACAATACCTGAAATTTAACTCTTTTGCAACTTTGGAAATTAGGAATTACTGATAACCCTGAATTAATTCTGACCGTGGCTTTGTAGTACTTATTGGTCCATATTTCTAGTAAATCTCCAGTATTTACCAAAATTGCGTTTGTGAGTGGATCCGCACTTATCCATTTCCCATCGCTAATTTTTATCTGTTAATCAAAAGCTTTGAATTCTCAGTATCTTAAAGTTTGAATATATTATAACTCACCTCCAACCCTCCAACTTGGTTCTGAAACAACAACGTCATGATTTCATAGTCAGTATGCTCCGCACATCTCACAGTGTCAGGAGGCAAAGTGGTTTCAGCGAAAATCGGAGGGTAAAATATCATGCTGAAATCACATTCATTTTCAATTTCTGGAGTGTTTAGGTGACAGCAGCGCTTAATAAAATAATCAGGATCTTCCAATTTTAGAGAGATGGCAAGTAGTTTGAGGACAACTCTTATTAGTTTTGCACAATGCGATTCCATCTTCTGATAAGTGGCGTGAAATGATGTAATTTCTGTAGGGAAAATTCGATTTTTTGTGGTGATGTCAAAACACTCTCGATATTCGAATTTTGAGTCCTCATGAAGTCTATTAAATAATTGGGCAATTAGATAAGTTGGATTATATTTAATCTTTATTTTTAACAGATAGTTACCATAAACTATACTATCTACATTTAAAGAATATTTTTTACTCACAATTCTTCCCCGGGTGCCACCCAGCCATTTCGACTTTTATCTAAATTCTTCTTGTACAGCTGCTTCAACTCCAACGGTAGCTCAAAGAATTGCTTGCTTATTGCAAAGCATTCCGCAATCTGCATGTAGCAAAATGCCCCAGGCGTTTCAGAAATCGAAGAAAAACATGAAAGAAATAAGTTACTCACGGATTTTCGTCCGTCTGCCCTTTTTAGTAAGCTTACGCTTTCCTTACCAGTTCAGAGGGCACTCCATGGTTAACCAAGTACATAAATCCAACGTGATGTAAAGCTTGACGTACATTTTCTGCAACACATTCCCACACTTGAGGAGACTGATCTTTGTCAAGTGAAATTTTTCCCAAATCAACTATTGGAATCGTGGTCATGTTAGAAATTTGATTATTTTCCATCTTTAAAAATGATAGTTCTTTTTGAAAAATCAATAAATGGTGCAAAATATGAAATGACAGCAAAAGAAATGAACTAGGTGCTACTTGAACTAATCACGAGAGCCAACTACTGGATAGAATGTCAGTGAATGCCAATAATTGTAATACTATTATTTTTCTTTAAACTGACACTATAATTTGATAAGAGTATTTCATGTGGTGAATAATTACGTATTTTTCCCTAAGACAGACAACATGTTTTCATCTAAACTAAACTTTTAATATTGATTCCTTACTCCTTTAAAGATGATAAGCATAAGCATAAAGCTTATTCTGCATGTCGTGAGTGTGTTGCATGAGCTGGTCATGTACCTAACTCATGCCATGAATTAAGGATTATATAGCAACGAGTTTTGCATAAGTATAAATCTCTCTCTTTGATGGATTCAATCGAAAGATTTAGCTTATCAATCATGATTCATGAGCTATACACATCTAGAAAAACAATTTACCAGTTTTACAAAGCAAGAAATAAGAATTTGCAATTTTAATACCAAATATGTGAAAAGGCTTTCAACTTCATTGGAGATTATTGAAGAAGAGAAGCAAATGAGATAACTTGTAAGATGTGGATGCTGATTTCTTGAGCGTATCTTCATTTAATCTTTTTTAAAGGAAGAAGTATGAATCTTTGAGCTGCGACAAGGTAATGCTTCTTTTTGATAAGTTAATACACAAAACATCAACTAAAAAAGCTTTCCCGTTTGGTAATACCTATTTATATAAAATATTCAGAAAGTTTCAAATAAATACACTATAAGTTGAATCTGTTTAATAGCTTCTTATCTGTCTGTATTGAAACCAAAAACTTTTCTGATGTCTGTCTGGTTTAAAACATCGTTGTGACATGTTTGTGAACGTAAACTCCCTTTTTCGTTATTGGATTTTTATTAGATCATGTAAAAAAAGCAATCTCATACTCTGCCCCAGGCTGAAAGTGCCACCCATCTTCCAGTTCCATCATATTTCTCCATATTACAGTGATTTTTTATGAGTAGTTTACATCATCTGGAGTAATCTAGTTTTATCAATTGATCAAATGGTCGATTAGCGTTGAGTTTTCGAAAAAATGGGGTCAACTATAAGTAACAGTACCTTTACGTTTTTAAGATTGATATGATCCTGATTTTAATCATCGAAAGTTTTTCATCCCAAAACCGAACAGGACCTAATGTTTCCATTAAAAAATTTTCTATTTGGTGCAATTATAAAGCAATAGAGAACCAGTTCTTCTAAATTAAAACTTTAAGAACGCTTTTCTCTTCTCTGCTCCTAATTGACATTAAAATCATGGTTTGGGTATTTATATTTATGCTCGGAATTTCTGGTAAGTATAAGAAACATAAATAATTATAACTCTCTCTTTTCCACTCTACCCATCACATCAATTACTCTCCACTTTCACTCCTTTCAGTTTCGAAAGCTCAACTCCTCCCACTCGGGAAATGTATGGAAAGTCAAGAGGCCGTACATTACTTGTCAAATTGTAAATGGACCTATGTAGTTTTTTTCTTGGCAGTTCTTTGTTCAACTGGTGGAAGGTTTCTCATAAAGTCACTCAACCGTTACAAAACCTTTGCTAGGTATGAACACCCCAGAAAACTAAATTTCGGAGATGGAAGAGAAACAGATAATAACATATATTTTCTCGAGACTTCACTAGTTGAACTTCCCGAGAAAGGACAATAGTGTAAATTCCTCTTCTTTCTATTCTTGTATTTCTTGTCCAGCAAATTTTCTCCCCACAAAGTCAGATAGGGCATATGGTACAGTAAGTCTACAACAACTCCTACTTGGCTTGAAGAAAGCTAAAAAGGAGAAAAACGCTTTATATTTTTTCATGTTGAAGGCACCTCCTCCAAAGCAGATAGGAAAACTTGATTTGATCACAACACCAAAGGCATCATAGACGGAAAAACTAATGTCATTTCCTTTTAATCTTCCTCTTTAAAAATATTCCTCCTTTAGTAAATTATTAATGAGTAGTGTTCGCGCCTTGTAAACTTGTAAGAATTGTGTTTTCTCTCCATAAAAATATAAATACTTTGTCAACTCATCCTCTTCCTCCGCATTTATATTCTTGTGGTCTCTGACCAATCAGGTACAGTTCCACTTGGGATGAGAATAAAAACATGTTGGGTAAACATTATGAAACTTTCACCGAGCACAATGTTTTTCCTAGAAAATATGAACTGAAGCTTGTCTTGTCAGCGTGAATAAATTATACTTGCCAAGATGCTGAAGGCAGGTAATACCAATCTTCTGTAGTTTTTTTTTGCAATTTTTGTGCTATGTAGTGTCTATTCTGAACGCTTGAAGTTTATATTAGAAAATGCATTTTCTCTCCAGGAATACATTTTGTTCATGCATACTCGATGAAAGTGTAAATGGTTTAGGCAAAAGCTCATTTCATTTTCTCGTTAGGTATTTTGAGTTTGCAGCTTGTGAACTTGTAGCATATGTGCAAAATGGAGGGAAATGCCTTGGCTCATTTTGTGACATGTAAGTATACATAAATTTTACGATGCCTCGTCAACTTTGTGACCAAGTTCATTTTTTAGTATGAAAATCTTCATATAAACTTGGAACTTGTGATGTTGTAAAAGTTGAACTGAGGGAAATCCATAAAGCATAAATTTTTATTACAGAAGTGATAAAAGAGTAATAATAACTGACGAGGGGGAATGAAAGACAATAACTTCATATCTCTTTTTTCTCTACGAGATGAGGTAAATGCTGGCATACTGGCGAGCCACTTGAGATTCTTAGGGCTAACAATGCCAACATCGACCGCGACTTCATTATTATCACTATCCCCACCTTAAAAATTATAACATGACATTATAGTATAAAAATGTAAGGCTTTGATCCTGCAGCAACAACCGTCCTTATTACTCTCCATCTAATAAGGAGCAAGTGGCAGGAGCCGTTGTAAAACTAGGACTCTCATAAACCACGTCAATTGTTGATCCACCCCTTTGCCATCCTCCGTTTCCCAGAAAATGGAGAAAACTATCATTTTCGTCTAACAGTTCTAATGCTGATAGTGAGTAGGAAGGAGAGGAATGAAAGCTTCAATATTGGGAGGACGTTACTCCTAGTATGCCACTTATTTATGAACATTTATTGCGAATTTCCTGGTTCTTTATAGCTCCGATTCGTGAAAGATTACTATTTGTCTTTTCGGAATATGGTTACATGAGATATTTCTTTTAGCTATAGGGGAAACGCTAATCATGCTTATTTTTCGTACTTCGCGTCGACCTCCTGATGATCGCCACAATGGCAATAATGATGATGAACCATGGACTTGGTTCGCATTTTGGAAAAAATGGCATAAAAAACTCTAGATTTTCCTTTAGGATTCCTGATGGCCAGTTTGTGTTAACTATTTCGTGTGTGTCTAAGCCATGCAATGGTATCTGGAAATATCACGAACTCATCGTCAGACTGCCTTGAATTCTTTAAAGCGCTCCTGGTTATCTATGGAAGAAATTCTGCTAACTGTAGAATCATTGATTGTAGATGGGCAAGATGCAACGTAGAGATCTTCCTTTGCTTTAAGTGTGAGCCATTAGCACGTACAAATTTCTTTTCCTCAAGATAGTTAATGAGCGGATGTTGAAGGCACTGTTTCTAAAAACTATTTTTAGTGTAAGGCATTTTGTTGCAAGATGTTCCTAAATGAACATTTCTCGATTGTCGTACATATTGCTGATATGTGCCTCAATCAGCATTCTCCTTTTATGTAACTTGAGAACAGAACGTAGATCCACATTTTACATGCAGATGAAATTTTGTAGATACATAGAAATGCAATAATATAATTTCTAATGAATAATATAATTAGCCAGCATATTATGTTGCACATTGGGTTTTGGTTTACTACCTTGCATCGAATCTTGACGATTAGATACTACCACTGTTTTTATTTCTAAAATGCTTTACAATGAAACTGGATACTTGAAACTATAAACTCTTTCCGAGGTCGTAAGTATGTTGATTTAAGTTGGTAAGAATACAATCTATTGCTTATGTATCTTCAACACACAAATCAAAAAGCAATATGAAGTCTTTAGTACGCCTAATAATCGTAACAATTAGGTATTTGAAGTAGCTGGAAACTAGAGCGTTTTCTCAGTACGGTGTGAGAATTTTCTTAAAGTACCCCAACTTTCCCTCAAAATTTCGGGAGAGGGTAATCTGCCGCTGGATTTTTGCCACCCGGAATTCTGCCACTCGGAATTCTG
>JAANSQ010000777.1:0-19213 GCA_036850885.1 Lepidocyrtinus dapeste | reverse complement strand
GTACCTAAAACAAATTTTTGCATTTACGTAATGCACTCATCATCATCATACTTTTACACTTTACGCGCACATCTTTTGCTAAGTGTAGGCATGTGGCTACAGTTACAAAGAAATCTAGTTTTGATGGAACTTATTAGAGAAAAATGAAATTTAGTTAATTTTCCCTACTCTGCTTATGTTACTTCACTTACATGTCCATGTAAAGTTGCTTCACTTTTGTCCTCTACGGTAGTACGGTATTGGTATAATCAATGGGACTCACTGTCTGCGCGCACACTAAAATACACAAAAGCTTTCCAAAAATATCTTTGTTTTTTTTTATGGGGAATGTGATAATTGATATTGAACATACAAGTGATAAAAGGGAAACTGGAAACTATAAGCAAGCACAGTGTTTCATTTGAGTGTGTTTTTCTTCTTGGAGTGGTTGAGGAGTAATATGACATGAGAAAAGCTAGATAATTAGGCATGGACACCGAGTCATTGTATGAATTTAGGTAATTTAGGAAATTCGATAGCCTTCGACGTATTTAAAGATAGATCGTGTGGGCGCATGTACCTTTTTACTTTGAAATAACCCTTAGGACTAAACTTGACATTCGAGCACAATCTCTATGTACAAGCATATTGAACGGGGAAGCACGCGCCAGAAAAATCCAGAGTGGAGTATTTAGTTTCCAACTTCCTCTTCCAATATTTTCTATACATACAGGTTTGACGAGAGAAGGATGCAGTCATGTAAACATCTAATACGCATTTTAGGCAGGTGAATCATATTGCAGTTCAGCATGAACATGAAGAGAAACGTTAGCATTCTTTGATTGTTTATGTTGTCTTACATGTATTACTTTAAGGAAAAAGTTTAGCATAAATTAATATTTAGCTCGGTACTTTAAGGATTTAAATTAATTTGAATTAGATTTTAGAGCAAGTTTTACCATAAATGTCCAAAGCTTTGGCATAGTATTCATAATTTGCAAAGAACAGTGCATGATACAGAATGCGAATATTATTTATGCACTACGTTGACCGCAATGACCTTGGCACTGTTTTTCATGAATGTTGCATGTATACCAGGACACGAGAAGAAATTGCGCATGAAACTAAAAGTGTATCTTCCAAACAAATTTTAATGGTACGTTATGTACTCTCCTATTCGTTGTCCATGAAATACGTGGTACTCGTCGTAGTTTGCGGTGTATCGTGTCGTGTTTAGCAAAACAGCAAAAGTGCCAAGTAAATAATTCTAAGTCTAGATTCTAGATTCCCTTTCACTTTCAATGTGAAAAATATGTTAACTAAACAGGTGAAAATCTAAGTTACTCAGCAAAGGTACAGATTGATTACTAGAAACAAACGTATATGAATAAACGTCAAATTATAAATTGCATGATAATTGACAATACCCTAGAAACCTCTGTACCGCATGCAGCAAAATGTAGTGCATATGAATGCAGAATGAAACTTTGAATATTTAATATTTGATTAATCAGCGTTGGAAAATCAGTTAACCTCATTAACTCAACTCGAGCATTCGGATCATGTAGTAAAACCGGCAGTTTTCCTTTAACCATAAACTGAAATCGCACTACATCATAATATCATGTTTGAGGTTCTGGCGGACGTGACTAAGGACTGTCAATTTTCCTACTGCGTAAAAAGAAGGAAAACATGCTGCCTAGATGTGAGCTGCTTGTGTATCTTTGTATTTTTGCAGCTTTTTGCAAGAGAAAAAAGAGCTGGGAAGTGGGAAATGGAAAGGAGAAGGCATTGGGTACAAATAGTGCGTAAAAGGCTTTAGTCTGTTCACACTTTTTTTACACCTACACGCTTGTACTTTGTAGTAAACAATAAAGAAGGAAATAAAGATCAAGGTCTATGGAGAACCTTTCTCCAGCCCGATATAAAAGGAGATGGATGGAAAAATGAAAGCAAATATTCAATGGTATCGCTTATTGTTCATGAAAACAGAAAGCTTAATAAATGGTACAACAGAAATTTTCAAGAAACAATTCATATTTTTCTTTGTTTTTTTAATATTTTTATTTAATATGTCATTTCTACTAGTGTCAACTTTGCTTGCATTTACAGAACTATATTTAACAATTAATTTAAACATATATTCCAATCAATTTCATATGTTCTAAATAGATTTGAATGTTAATGGCAAACACTCAAATACTCAATCAACTACATTCATGTATCACTTGATGAATTAATGGAAATTATTAGAAATATTTGTCCCCAGATTTGGATAAAAGTGCAGAGAAAAAGGACATTACTTAATGAAACGTGTGACATAACAAAAAAAAACGAACAACGATAGAAAAACTTAAGGGTTCGGGATGAATCACACATGCAGTCTACGAAAAAGTTTTGTTTCTATCAATCAACAAGGATAACAATAAGACTTGATAAATTACTCAATATAGCAAAAATTAGTAACATTACGTTACTATATGCTCAACCTAAGCTTTCACACTAAAACAATAATAAGTGAAGATTTAAAATATTTAAAAAATATCACCGAGACACTCTAACTGCGCTAATACAGTTACTAATAATTAATATATACAATACAAAATTAAAGCATGACAGAATTTAAAGATAAAAATAAATCTAGTTCCATAATAAATTTCGGATAAAAAGGTTTATCTCGTAAAGAAAACGCGACAAATAAAAGGTCTTTCTCGAATGTAACTTATTCACCAGAAGCGTTCAAGGGAAATATTCATAACTTAATCCATTTCATTAATTTTTATAGCGCATAAACTAGAAAATTTTTATTTCCCTTTAAAATTATAGAGAATATGAAGGAACATTAATCAAAATTCACATTACCATTCATTATTCTAATGTTTGAAAAGTAATTTGACGTAGCAAGAAAACTACTCCAAGTAGTCTAAAGCTTTATGTAACCTTTCTAAAAAAATCCTAAATTATTTAATTAAAATATGTATTCAATTTTTATAGTATAATGATATAACGTTAAATTATATGCATATTGTTTTTTATGGTATGGTCAATAGGACAATTATGTCATATTAAAAGTGGAAATTGCAGGTAATCTAAGAAACACTAAATACAAATTTCGTAATTCTAAAGCTCAACAAAAGCCTTAATTTTGAAAAAGGTACTCCTTAAAGTAAAAATCATTGGTTTGTATAATGACTTGACATCAAAATTGAAATTCCTACTTTCATGGCATTACTTTATTAATAATATTCAATCGTCTTTGTGTTCTATAAAGAATGAAACAGCAAATACCATATCTTTTTCCTTTTCTATAATGGTCTTTACATTTTGCATGGTAAGGTCTTTAGAAAATATGTTTACATCTATTTTTGAGATTCTAGCACAAATGTTTCTATAACATTACTTTTAAATATTTTAAATCTACTTAAAGTTGATTTAACTTAAGGTATTTAGCTAATGTATTTGATCATCTCGTTAATTACGATTTCGCACATAATAATCTTCATACACACATTTCATTCATAAGAACCACTCTGTAGGTCTCCTTGTAATCAATTCACAGCATCTGCATACACATCGAAGCGTACAGTTTTTATATAAATTTATAAATTGAAATGTAAAAAATGCTACTTTGTCGACTAATCAAGTTGAAAAATGGGAACCATAGATTCATAGAGTTAATTCAACTTCCCTCCTTACTCCATGCACTTCATGCATACAAGTTATGTACAATTTCACTAAAAACAACAAAACTGCTTTCACAGACTACTCACGTTTAGGAATGAAGAATATAAAAATTCGTTCAAAAATGTAACACGAAGAAATAGCAACAAAGTCAGCAAAAATCATTACATTGGTTCATCATTAATTACACTCGGTTTATATAAAAAGGTAGCAAAAAGAGCCCAAAGTTATATCAAGCTCGATTTGTTGAAGCGAGTTGATATTATGTAATGGGACTGGGATTTAACGTTGATATCGAATCGAAGGGTCTAAAAGTGTTTAAGCATTTCATAAAAAAGTTATTTACAAAATAAATTGATCAATCACAGCAGAATGTAAACTGTAAACTTTGCATGCTTTGGCGTAGAAAATTCTACATCGGCTGTGTTCAATATGATAACTTCTACTTTTTCACTTTTCTCAAGAATGACTAACTAAAGTGTACATTAATACAGAACTAAAAGCTAAAATGAAAGCTAACGTCACAGCTAATCAACTACGCAAGAAAAAGGTAATACATAACTTGTTACTTCAAAATCTGATTGAATGATTGATAGTTTACTAATGCAATTGCTACCTTTCTCCAGCTACAGCTTTTATATGGTCTCCTAGGCAAATGGATTGAATTGGGAAAGCTGAGAGAAAATGATGTTTTAGGATTCAGAGATTTTGTTGCAGATCGAAAATTAGAACTGGATAGATGCAGTAATTAAAGAGAAAACAGTATCATGGCTAAATATATTCTAAATTCTGCAGATTAACCATCAGTAACTACTAACCGTCTAACTAATACACTTTCTGTCATATATTTTACTTTAGGTTTAGTTAAAGTAATTCAACATTAAAAATCTAAATTTTTGAGGAAAGAACGCCAATTTGTTTCTTCATTTTTGTAGTAATCTAGTTCAATTCTAGGTGGCTCGATGAACTTTTTTTCTGATTTATTTTCAATGAATAGATGATTAACCAACCTTTTGCATTTTCATCGGAGGAGGTCCGTCGTTTGGATGATTGCTTATGCTGATGATTGAATGAGGCGCAGAAACTGTGCTTCCAACTGGGAGGGGCTCAGCGCTTTGAAAATAATTGGCGATGATTTCGGATGACTGGATTAAAGCAATTTTAGGAATTCCCTTGTCATCGCCAGTGCTACTGCAGACACTACTAAAGCTGCCGCTGCTGTCTCGTCGCTTGTACTCAGGTTCAGCAGACATTGAAATTAAAGATGCCGTAGGGAGTAATGGCAAAGAAGGGGAAATGCTATTTGGTAGTGGAGCTACGTTGGTTCCTGGATTCATCACGGAGACGGATTGATGTTGATTGGGAGGTGGGCTGGAAACTGAGCCAGCAGCTGGAGAGGAAGTTGTTTGTATCATTGGGGGAGGAGGTAGTGGACTGTAAACGTTAGGTATTTCGCGAATTTTACGGCTGGTTTGATAACGCCTCTCAACAAATACCTTCTTTTCGATCATCAGTTGCTCCTCTCGACTGAGAACCTTGGATTCTTCCGGACTCTTGTTAAACCCATAAGGGTCTTGGCATTTGTTACGCATCCAGCTTACGATTTCTGTGAAAAAAATGAAATCCAGTTGCAAGGTTATAAAAGCGGTGGAATTTTTTGTTACTTACATTTGTCAAATTTAATCAAAATTGTACTTACTGAATATGGCATGTCTCTTCTCTGGGCACAATTGCCTGGTGCCATTCCTTCCGTTCAAAGTGCAGTTTTTAATTTCCTCTGGACTAAATAGCGCATTAAAGAGTGTGCCTGCAGCGTGAATGATGTCATTCTGCAGGAATGCTTTGGCCCAAGTTTCTCTCGCAATTTCGTACCCATCAACCACCTGTTTATCGGAAAACAACAGAAATCAATTTTGAAAATAAAATTACACTTTGGTCACGTTTTAGTTTAATTGTTTTGCGACTTACAATGTTTGGGAGTAAATCCACGTTGCCAGAAACGATTAGCTCCGGAGTAGAGCAAGATGAAGAAGAAACTCGCGACGAACGAGATTGACCTTTGGTCGTAGATTGTGAGCGACGTCTTGTCCTAGACTTGGTTGGCGTTTTGCCAACCGATGTTGGTGTGACTGATGACTTCCCATCTACTTTGCCAGGACTAGGTAAAAGTTTAGTGCCATTGGCGCTGGTACAAGATGTAGCAGTTTTCTTTGCGGCGTTTGTTCCAATACCAACCGAAGAGGGTAGTGTTGTGGCTGGGGCCAATGTACTGAAAGTTGATTTTCCCACACCGGCGTTATCAACGGTACAGGGAACCTTCACAATGTGAATGTTGTTCCAATTGACTGAAGTCCCATTTTGTGGCCCATTTCCAGAGCCAGGCTCGATTTTTACAATAGATGTGGCATTTGGAGGAACCATAGGTAGTGGAATCATTGTCCTACCGTTATGCGTGGGAATGATTGTAAAAGAAGGGGACATCACCGGGGTAGCTGTAACAACACTGTTGCCATTTGATACCGGCACTGTTGATACTGAAGCAGGGATTTGATAGAATATTGTTGAGATCATCGATGATGAAGAGACTGTAGAAACTATTGGCTGAATGCTGACGGGAGCCATGGGAGTGCCATTTTGCTGATGCGCCGGCAATGGCGGCGGTGCAATAGATATTTGGGGGATGCTTACGCTGCTCTTAGTCAAAGGCGTTAGTGAGATTGTCTGCGGGACGTTTGGCTGATTGCAACTGATATTGAGACCATTCATAGATGACCCAGCGCTACACATGTAATGATTCTGACCAGAAGTTGGAATTGCAGGGCTTTTCTGCGGGGGTGGAGCGCTTAGTTGCACCGGAAAGTTACGATTACGAGAATCTTCATGGCGATTACCATGCACGTTGTGTGAAGGTTCCGCTTTTACAATCACTGAACGGGCGATTGCAATCGGTGACTGATTTTGAGTTTGTGGAATTGATTTTATGTATGGATACGCCTCAGGTTGTTTTTTCCTAAGTGGGCGAAACGAAAGTCTTATATTATTGCAAAATCATGAACTTTGACAGAGATGGAAAATGTGAGCCTAACAAACAGCGATAGCGAAAGAATTAAATGCATGGCTAATTAAATAGGTACCTAAAACTTTCACTTGTCTTGAGTTTATACAACATAATGCAAATAAATGCTGACGCGGATTTATGCATGGATTTATAAATGCATTCGACCACAACCACAAAATGCCCGTAAAAGTTTTGAAAGGATATATATTGTTAGACTTACAATTGCATATGTGCTTTATACGGAGCCTGTGCGCTGACGAACGTATCTCCCAAGCTTAGCAACGCTCTCACAGCGTTGCTCTCTAGCTCGTTCAGTCTCTCCTCCAGTTTAATGGGCATCTCTACGCTTGTGGCAGACCCCAGAGCGGAAGAAGAGGATGATGATGATGACCTTCGCCTTCCAATAGAATAGAACTGGGAAGGTCCAAGAACCACCGGGCTCTCTGCGTTGTAACGAAAACTAAAATTAGACTCCAATTCCTTCCACTTTTCTAACTCACTTATTACATTTCCATGTCAATTTTTTGTTTAAAATTTTAATTCCTACCTGACTTGACGTACTGCCTTTGTGTAATCATTCTCCAGACAATTAAATTCTTGCTAATTTCCAACACGCACTTTTTTCTCTTTTAGTTCATGTCACTACGAATCTCGGCAAAAAATCACCTTTAGTGTAATTCACAAGTTTACAAAACTAATTAGCAGATGGGTGTTATAATGATGTGAAACTGTACGACATTTATTTTTAGGCACGCTGTGTGTGTCTACATGCCATGATCTTCAACTCACTTTCTTTGCTTTTCTTTTTTCGACGCTTTAGCCTTCCATTTAAAATCACTTTTGGCTTTTTGTGAAAGGACAACGATAAAACTTGTTGGATTCACAGCTCGTATTCATTATTCATTTTTAACAAATAAAAGGCGACGCAAACTGTAAACCCTCTTGATGATTTTCGCTCATGAAAATTTCAGTGAAAAAACGCTCACAATAAAAATGTACAATCTTTATGAAGCTAACGCGTACAAAATGCTAGTGTGTAGCTGCAGTCTTGCTTTGTTGTTCCTTGTCCTCATTTTAATCTTTGTCCGAGCTCTGTGTAATACTCCAATGCTTTTACGCTGCTTGAATTACTTGAAATAGTCGGTTTGTTTCCTCAACTCGTGTTGTGTTTGTAGCTCTGCATGTATTTGAAGCACAAGCTAAACTGACGAGCAAAAACACGTAACGTTACACATTTTAAAAGATTGCCTGGCTTGTTTTCATCAGGACAGGACAGGACTAACAGAGCAGATCAAAAAAAAACTATTTCATTGCAATAACTTGACTCGATCTCAGTATACGAATCTTGGCCCAAAGCAAGCCATGCAATAACGAAACGAAAAGAGAGTTAAGGCAGGGAAAGACCTCCTCTGTTATGTCGAGTGTCGGTATTTAACTTTTTTTTCAACTCACAACAAACAGCTTCAACAACACTTTTAGATGATGCATCGTATCATATACTCTCTCCATAAGAATAATGCAAGGTATACCGATGCCACAAGAAAATACCACCACTGGCACAAAAACTTCAGCAGATTTTCATAAGATCACTTGAGCCCATCTCTTCAATCAAATCAATGAGCTTTGTATTATTATTCACATTACTGAGAAAAAATGTCATTTTGCACCTCGTTTATATTAAGATTTGAAATTATTTTCTTGGTTAGTCTTAAATGGGCGATTTTTATGGAAATGTAAAAATGATTTTGAAAACTGCACGCACTTGTTTTGTTTTTGCTAATTTCTCAGGAAAAGTATTTTAAGATTTTTTGCTGGCGACGTAAAAAAATATCGCGCACATTAAAAACTTGGAATATGATGTACTAGGAAATAGTTTCCTTTCTGCTTTGCCAACTTTGGAGTCTTGAACAATTCAGAACACAACAGTAGACACCGACGACGGAACGTTTGTCTGTATGTTTTGAAAGTGTACGGACAAATGACGCAGAAGAAAGTGAGCGAATGCTTTATGAACTGCTTTTTCTTAAATTACTTTGGGGATGTTGTTCATGATCACGGTGATATGTAAGGACAGGACAGCAAAATGCTGGAATTGCTTTGAATTGAGAACCGTCGTCGGGAAAAGGGATATTTTTCATATGCACAACCAGCAGATCATTGTTATATGATGGCAAAAGGCTAGGTTCAGTATTGATATAACTTTTTTAAGGTGTATTTACGTGAAGTATTATTGTTATTATGCATGCTTTCATGAAAAAGGATGTAATGCAATGCAATGCATGTGTGTAATAGTGGAGTGTGGTGTAGTAGCAAAAATTACAAATTTTTACAGGAAAACTGTTCTGACAAGTTAGTCTTTAGCTGACTGCAATGCAAGATATAACCAAGGAGAATGCTGGTATGCCATGCAATAATGCAAGTACATATCGCGCTGCTGGTGCAGTGTGTTTTTGTGTTATGCGTACGTTTTCACTCCAAAACTCAAACCTTTTAATGGAGTTTACGTGAAGACAAAATACAAAAGAATGACTGACTCAATAGTCCAATACCACTGACACTCTCTGAGTAAACTGAAGAATGAAACTTTGAACATGAAAAGGAAGCAGTCTTTCATAGATTTCGTGGGTCTTAAAACTAACTAGCGTTTAAAAACTATGAGCGCTTGTATGGGACGCTGCAGCAAAAGGAAATTGTGGAGAGTTGTGGATGAGTAAATGGAAAGAAGCTTGGCTTACAATCACAAGACATATCATATTCACCACTTGGTAGGAGTAACAATAATCACGCTATTTTTTGCTATAACTTTACTCATTCTCCTGCAGTAAAAACTGAAATCATCTTTTCTGGCTAAAGTCATACCTAGGAAAACATATGCATACCAATCCCAAGCAACGTAAAACACATACTTTTAGTTTTAAAAAATTGTTAGTGTGACGAGGCAGCGCGCGCCGGACTAGCTCTATCTACTGCATGTATGGTTTCCAACTTTTCTATGTATACAACGCGTCATATTAGAATCGTGTAACTTCATGAAATTTTTTCTTCGAATAACGTTACGTATATCTGGGCCATGTTATAAACCGCTAGCAGCGAAACATAAACATGTATGCCAACATTGCCAACGCCAACTTCAAAACAACGTGTACGAAGAAAAAATGAGAGGAGTGTTTTCTCCGAGCAAGTTATGCTCATGAAAGAAAAAGTCAGTCAGTAGGTATATTTTTTACGCTTGTCTGTGTCCATGAGAGAAGATGAATATAAAGGATTTTTAAAATTAGGTGAGCATTTACAATACGAATATCAGTTAGGTATACAGCTTTGATTTTAGGGGAGCGGTAATAGAATACTGACTGGTTACCTGTGTCGATGTATGAGGACACGAGATATTTTTTGGTATTGTGCTTGCTTGGATAGGATCGAATCTGGATGAGTTTCCATGTAAACCTTTATATTTATATAATTGCGTATTTCCAATGGACGCTTCATGAAATCCTTGTGAATGATGCTGGTTGGCTTCCTATTGTGTTATAACTTATAAGAAAAAGGGTAAATATTGCTTTGGTGTATCATATCATACCGAAACTGCTTTAGTTTTTTTATCTTAGACTTTCTTCTTTCATTTGTGTGGTGGTGGAGTCACAAGAAACCATATTGCAATGCTTAACTTACGTTGCATAAGAGTATTGTTGGAGAAAACGTTGGGAGCTGAGATTTACGTAACATGCCAAGCTAGAAGTTTCTTGTTGCCTTGTAGTTGATATTTTTTATAAACTGCCTTACATACAACTGCTAGCTGGACAAAAAATTTATTCCAATGATGACTTGACACGTTGACAAAGCTGAAAGCATCTATTAATAACGGAGGCGGAAAAGTAGCTTCCTTTTTAACCCTTACTTCAATTTATTCTATGAACAGATATTATGGAGGGAACATTATAATGCTCAACATACTCAGCTACAAAATACTTAAGAGAATATCACTTGAAAACGTTTTTTTCTCGAGTTTCCATATACGTAGCTCGAATTGAATCTCGTGATGAGATTGCATTACGATGGAAACATACACGTAGGCGTCTTTTACTCGCTAGCTCAATTTACCACATCCTTTTCTTTTGTAATAGAAAGCATTTCTTCCATCCGTCCCACTCACACTGGAGAGGTATGTTTGCCGGGATATTGTAAGCTCAAATGAAAATTTTCAGGAAGCTCCTGCTCTGAACCAAAGATATTTTTTGACATGAAATGAAAAGAAAGCTAGGTGGAGGTGGGAGTAAAATGATTAGCAATGTTCAAAAGTGTGGAGGTGGAGAAGTCATCTACTTTTCATAAGCCATCTGGGAAGAACTAAAAGAACAATACGTAGGTTTTTCATCTTTTTCCTCCTTCAATTTCAATTCTGAAAGCAAAACGTTTTTGTCGCCCACCTCCAGAACCACCGTTTCCATCATTTAATCTCTACGTGGATTTCAGGTGGAGAAGCCAAGCATCATGTTTCTGTTTTGCTGGAATCCTCTCTCAATTTTCTTGTGACTCCAGACAAGGAAAATAGTGATACCTATAGCCTACGATGTAGATAAAAAAAAGGAAAAATTCAAACTTGCTTTATCAAAGGATATAATTTGAATAGATGTTTTACTGGAAAGAATGAGCAATTGAGCATGGACAAGACCATAATGCTCAAACATTGGATTACTGTCCACAAGCATTTCTTGAGCGAACAGAATCAACATGAGCGTTTAACTGATTTCCATGAACCGACATGAAAACAAAAGTGTTTGCTTGCTCTTGAGAGAGTTGAGAGTGTGGAGAATATTTTGAGGGGAATATCACGTGAAGTAAGAACCATACCGATACGATACCGATGTGTGAGTCAAATGAGTATACTTAAGTTTTCTTGGGTATACCGTCCTAGTATATCGAGTAAATAACAGTAGCTTGACATAGTATCAGTAGCAACGGCTTCCAATAAAAAGGATCGACCAACTTTTGTAACAGAGAGCGAAAAGGCTTTTGGTTTAATAACCTTTTCTCAAGTGCTTCCTTCTTCTGGCTCTCTCATGTTATGTCACAACGGTTAGTCAAAAATACAAGGAGGCAAAGCGTGATAGTGTAAACAGCGAAAAATGTGGAGGAATTATGCATGACAAAGATATTTAGATTGAAACTATACAGGGAGTTTTTGTGGTGGTGGGGTATAAGAAAATGAAGAATAATTTGGGCATAATTGTGATGATGACGATGATGATGCATACTTCTCGTACTCTATAAGTAGCCAAGTATTAGCTAGGTCACTTTCACTAATTCTACCTCTTATCAAGCTTTACTGTGGATAGTGGAAGCAGAGGCGTAAGACTTTTTAGAGGATCGTGTGTCGTGCTTGCTTGTGTTCATGGTTGGCATTTTGGTTAGCTAACGGCGACGTTAGGATTGGGATGGACACTGGTCAGGTTTTATGTTCAACGCTTGTTATCACAGCCAATAAATGGTGGAATATAAGTACATAGGAAGGAATAAATTCGAGTAGTGACAATACTTTCAAAATCCATAGACCTTATTGGTGTCTACGATTTTAAGGATTATAAGAGCGAATGCCCTATAATTTGATTCACATGCTTAGCAATGCTCCGAATTTTTCATTTTCCCTGAGCTTCCCTTTTTGGCTTTTTCTAAAGGTTGTAAATATCCGCTTTAATTCGGAGAGCGCTGCGTAAAAACCTTATAGTCTATATGCAATTTTTATTTACCATTTCTGTCTATCTGCATACATTCATGCATTCATTCCTACGGAAAAATGAAAAGAGTTTCACAAGATTCCTTTATCGCAATCATATTCAATTTGGCTGCGATTTTCATAAAATTCCCCATTTTTGTCGAGACTTATCAAGACTACAACGAAATTACCATTTTTTATCATTAACTAGAAGGCAAAAACTGAAGGAAGGAAAAATATCATTCAAATTCAAAGGAATTTCTTCATACAGGACAGATATAACGTAATACATTTGATGAAAAAAAGCTTGGCAAAAAAAGCACATGAGAAGGATTTGTGTTTGAATATAAAGTCAAGGTAGTAGTTCTTGCTTCATGTGTGTACATGTACATTCACCATAAACTGGTTGCATTGAGATGTTTCGTATTTTTTCAGACAGTCCAGTCGAAAGAGTTTGAAAAGAATTAGAAAGCCAGCCCAGCCACAACTCTTACTCTTATTTATGCTCGTGTATGAGAACAAAACAAAGTACATACATTATGATAATGTATTGATGAGTTCACAAAAATTATAGTTGGGGCATGGAGATAACATTGGAGTTTTTCTGTTTTTTTTTCATGAGCGAGAAGAGTGACTAAGAGCATCTCGTTTAATTCTCTCGTCTTCTAGTTTTCCAACCTTGTTTGCTTTACAAATTCATGTTTACTTCAACATGATGTGGCATTTAACATCAGTTCAGCCTTGTATTGTATCACCTTTGGCTTTGGGGCTCGATGTTTTTCGTGGAAATGCAAATGGAGAAGTACAGCAAGTCCAACTGGCTTACTTTTTACTATTGGGCTAGCAGTAGCAGCGGATGATTATGACTAAATGATGAACATTGGGCATCTTTTCTAAATTGCTTGATATTATTATCTTTGCCAGACAGGTTGGTAGTGAGTTTACAAAGTCAAGTTAGTATATAAAACATTAATTAAAATATAATGACTCTTTAATTTATAGTATTTTTTAAAGTTTCGTCTTTCAAAGTCATAAGTAAATTCCAGCTCAAACGCTAGGGTTCTACAGGATTTAAAAGAGTAGAGTCTAAAGTTTAATTGGTAGTTTTGTTTAGATGAAGACTTTTCGGCTCATGTCGAAGTCGAATGAAAGATGAGCATTGAGCATTATACGTGTGAACTGCAAGTAACGTACTTATCTCAGCTTGTGCTTGTTCTGCTGTACTCTTTTATTTAGGAGAGGCAGTTTAATCGTTGGCAATATTCAAAATGCATTCCAAGAAATATGTTTGACACTGCATGTGCACCTAAATTTAAAAAATTACATGTCGTAAATTGGCCAAAAGGATTTACATCAGTTTTAACTAATGATAATGCTAATGTTGCGACAGAAAAATTTTATTGGAAGGAAGCGTCGTGTAATCAATGCAAATTATAACACAAATATTTAGAGTATGTTCTGTGTCAGATTGATGTTAAAAATAAAATTTCAATTTACAAAAAACAAATGCTAAACATCCACCTGATCCTGTTCAACATTTAACGACTTTGAACATCTATCAATTCCATTTTTTACGAGCACAAGCTGTCTAGCTTTTGTATCTTTAAATTTAACATTTTTACAAGCTTGTAACGCATAGGTGCCACTATACACCGGCATTACCTCCAAATATACAACATGCTATGCTTGCGTAGCTAAAAGAAAACGATAAACGAGCATATTTTCAGAGTTAGAGACTCACATTTTTCCTTTGAAATTACTACCTAATATTTCATCTCCTCTGGCCAATTACTTATTACTTTTCATTGAATTTGCCGACAAAGTCAGAGTTCCAGAAAATTACCTATTTTCCTCAATATTCTTATGGTTTCCGTTGATTTTCTCCTAGAAGTAATACTGCGAAAACATAAAGTTTCCCGGCTTTCATCCATAGTTACATCAAAGTGATCTCTATTTTCAACACTTTTGTAAGACTACGTTGACTTGGTGACATTCTTCATAATTTGCTTGTTGCTCATGGGATAGCATGGAGTTGCTTCGCTATAGCTACCTTTTTTCAGAGTTCCTGTTAGGTCGTCATTATAATTTCCTTTCGCTTCTACTACAGGCTAGGGCTTAAGCAATAATCTATTAGTTGTAGAGCGTAAGCATAACACAAGTGACTCACTCTTTTCTTCTGCCTCTGACAAAGGCATAAAAGGACGTTCGCTGATATGCCTGAAAACCTATACTAATTCTGAAGGAATTGAAGCCAAGGAGAGGAATGGATAAAGTAACATCAGCATTTTAGCCATCCCCAAGCCTGAAGTTTACATTGACTCTACCTTCAAACACTTATGGTTCATGTACGTTCATATAAAAAAATGATCATTGATCTTGTCGCCACATTATACATGAATACATGTGCTTTACTTTATGTACTTAAATAATACAGGCATTTCTCACTCCAAAGTCCTTAACCGTTTGCACACATGAAATAACCACGTCATTCATGATACACAACAAAAGTTAAGGATGATGCCATATTATGTTTAATGAAGAATTGGTTAATAGCAACCATTCAAATGTTTTTTATATTAGTCCTTCTCAATATTCATGCTGTATTCCTCGTGGAAGTTGTGCCTTTAACAAAGCTAATTTCGCGAGACAGAAAAAAAGAGAACGATGAACGCTCTTGCTCTTGTGCCACTCTTGAAATCAGCGTGTTATTTCCTTTTCCATAATATTTGTGTTCCTTACTTGAGTCTACCGTCTACCCGTAGTCCATCCAATGCTGTCTGAAGTATATGCTTCTCATACAATTCAATAAGAAGTTTATAAAGAAAATTGAAACTAAACTGACTTGCGTGTTTAGTCAAAAGGCTTGATAATGGTGAAGAGGAAGATGATTATTTATGCTCCTTCCATGATCGCAGCCTGTTTTGTTTGCTATTCACATTTTCTAGCAACGTAAGCAGTTATTCAGTACTGTAAGATGGGAATAAATAATCCAACACTGAATGTTATCATTTCAAATGGATATGGTACCTTCAAAATATCATCAAGTCACAAATCGAGCTCCTTTCCTTACCTGTTCAAAAGTTTAAGCTTGAATCTTGAATATTGGTTAGAAACTACCATACCATAATAATGTTTTATGGGGACATCAATACTGAATTTTAATGCAAATTTTATGCTAGTGCAAAATGGACTGAAGAAGAAATGATAATACGATATGTCTCATTGTACCCGAGCCAACTAAGCAAAAGGCATACTATATAGCTATTTGATTTTTTGGATCAGGTCTATGGACTTAGGGAAGAAAATATTTGAGGAAAACTCAATCAACCATAGAAATTTCGCATATTGTTGAGAAAACACTGAACCAAAAATATTACCATTGTAAACCTTGGCAAGAAATACCCAAGTGTGTGTGCAAAATAAAACCGTAATCTTTAAACTGTCCAAAATGGAAAAATCTTAATTTTTATGATAAAAATAGGCTATCATTGGATATCATGCGTGGGTACACTTGGGATACCAAAGCTATTAACCATATCTCATGGCAACCCGTCCACGCGTTGAAAAGTTATCATTTTAACAGACAGACAGACAAATGGAAATATTGTTTTGATAAAGTTCATACGGACGTGCTTATACGCATGTAATAGATTAAAAAGTTTCCCTTTTGTAAATGGTCCCTGGTAGGAAAGGAAGGTTGAAGAAAATATACGGAATCCTAAAAAACCATACGAATGGGTCTTCGTTTGGGATAGAAAAACTATGACTAAACGTAAAGGTGAACAAAGAAGCAAGACTAACTAAGGACATCCTTATGGAGCAACATAATAACCTGAGCAATTTTTGTGAAACATTGCAAAATCGACGACGAGCAGCGTCGTGGCTTTGAGTAAGGAAGGTATAAGGATGTTCGTGAAAATTTGAATTGCTTCGTGGCAGCAACTGCTGGCAAATATGTTGACGAAGAGGATGAAAAAAATGAGGTGTAGATTTAGGTGCATCCTTATTCTGTCAAATTATTGCCAATAATCATATTTATCTGGGTTTATGCTTTTGTTGAACTGTAGTGAACTTTTGAAATGAAATTAATTTTGCATGAGGAATTTCGCCTACATTTATTAAGATACCACCTAACCTTTTCATAAAGATGTATACCAACATGAACATGAAAGTTATGTTGGGTGAAGTTAGGTTACCATTATCCATATGCTTAAAGTTTTATCAATGTTTAGTTCGATGACTTTGACTTCGAACTTTTCGATTTATAATTACTGCTGTATTATCGATACCCTATAGGAAAATATTACTTAGGTTGAGTGAAATGATTCTTCAGCTTTTTGGCTGTTTGTAAGCCATGACATTTTGAAGCGTTTTGAACACACGCTCACACACACACACGAGTTAGCAAACAAAATGGTATAATTAATAATTTATTCATACCTTTCCCAAATTCACAGTACTCCAGTTTTCAAAATAGTCATGTCAGATATTTTGTAATTTTTATAAGGGAAGAGGAAATAATATCTTCATCAGTATATTAAATATTGGAAGATGATCGGTTAATCACTTATTAAAAAAATAGTATGATAGTTTTGATGGAAAGCAGCATGAAAAGTGTCAAAAGTTCTCGATATTTTTCCAATTCTCTCTTCCTTTCCAGCCCTTTCTCATTTTCCGGTACACTTGCGTCATAATGATGTATCCTACTTAGAATCTACTGGAATCTTCCAGTCATCTGAGGTGATTTAATTATAATCAACTTGGAACATTATTTTTTTCTTAATACGTATCCCAGCGGAAGCTAAAAAGGATGAATATAGTTGGCTTTGAGTGAAGCATGTTCAGGAAAGATGCTTTCAGATTTCATATTTTTACCCCTACATATCTATCAATAAAAAGTCCCTTTCTTTGGCTTTCTCTTAAATTCACACTTTCCCTTTAAGGGTTTACTTTTTAGTTTTTCTGGAAAGAAAAGGTTTATGGATAGATTAGGCATGATGAAATGTTTCCTCTCTGAACTGTAGTCAGTTTATACGGGAAATGACTCATTCGGGGAAACGTAAAGCCCGATCATTCTTCCCGCAGAAAAACGTTTGCTACATGGCTACAAGGTTGGTTTGCAAGACCAGGAAATTGCTACAACCCGATATTATACGGTTCATGTTCAGTTCGGATCGCTCCGTGAAATGAAAAATTTCATTTCATCATCATTTTCAAATAAAATATGAATTTTTCACATCATGATTGTAAATTACAAGGCGCATGGCCATCCCCTGATACACGATAAATAGGGAATATGATTCTTAAAAAAAGAAAAGGTGTTATAACTTTTAGTGAACATGAATCCTAATGCTATCCTCCAGGAGGTAATAACAAAATATTGCATCTGAGAATGTGGAAAATGCCAAATGTGAACCCAAAATAGAGTATCACATTACAAAGTACACTTTGTTTCAACTCTCAACGTCTCAACTGATTTGACTTTACACTTTACATCGCCCATCAAATTTTTTTCACACTATATCCTTACTTGCTGGCAGATTCATTATAATAAATTGTTTCGTGTGGCATTGGATTCATGGAGGGATCTGCATTAGGCAATGGTCTGACTCTCTGCCTGCATTCTCACTTTTCCCTTTTGCATGTCCTTAGAGAAATCCAACAAGTCTTGTGTCTTGTGAGCATACTTCTATCCGACTCATTCATACAACGTAAACCTAAAGTATACTTTTCCTTAGAACACGAGCTCTTGGTAAAAAATCATTCAACGAACCACACCAAAAAAGCAGCCAACACTGCAGTCTGTGCACATCAACCAATCAGAAGAGCTGCTCCAAGACTCCGTAGACAATTCATGAAACTACATTATACCTCACGGCAGGATATACATTCAATGATAAACTATTGTTCAATCTCAAGTATCATATTGTTTCGAGGAAAACTGCTGCAGTATGAAACTATGAAGTATGAAAAGTTCTACTCAAAACAGATCTCTACGTTTTATTTTTGTCCTAATGCATTTTCCCATCATCCTTTTATTGAGACCGATCAAGCCAGCTAGGAATGAAAGGATTTAACCCATGAGAATTTTTTGCTTGGATGAAGTATATGAAGCAAGAAGTGGTCACTTACTAAAGTGGATGCTACGGGCAGCATCAATTGTGAAAATTATTCGGTAATGAAATGATCATATAAAATATCACATAGAAGCTTAAGATGTATACGGAACAAATTTTCGCCATAGGACATGCCTTTGGAAGTAGGGCTTAGATGAAAAGCAAATGTTGAGTTGGTCAAACTATACGGACAAAATGCCTAGATCATTCAGACGTACTGGATAGGGCAGATACAGATATCATCCTTGTAAACAGACTCGAGATTTATTGCTATTTTCCAGATCACATTATGAATTTGCAAATCGCTCACACAAAAACCAAGACAAGCGCTTGGTTGTGCAAGTTTATCTCTATTGTTTAGATGAAGATTGGAACATGAATTCTATACATGCTACATAATCTATTTACGTGAGAATGCCAATATTCAACCGTATTTAATGTAGATCTCAAAACGTAGTTCCAGCTCTTCCCATGGAAGTTCGACGGAATTTAATTCCGAATTTGAAGGACATTTCAAGTAGGATCAGTCACTAATGTTTACACTTGATTTACATGGAATATTGCGGTCTCGTTTTGTTATGTCGCGTCCATCAATTCAACCTAATTCTTGCAAATGTATACTCTTTGTCCGCTGAACTCAGAGCCCTGAGAGTTTCCTAGCAAACGATA
>JAANSQ010000776.1:0-19226 GCA_036850885.1 Lepidocyrtinus dapeste | reverse complement strand
TGGGCTCTATAAAATAGTCACGAGGTTTATCGAAGAGGCTTTTAATGGCGACGACAATCCAATCAAATAGAGTTAAATCGATGCAGAACTTTTTTTTAGGTAAAATTGTGTTCCTGATAATCTTAAAACTATCATCATCATTCTCTCTGTGTTCCCATTTTTTATCGCTTGAATTATGTAAAAGTAAGCAAAAATTGGAGTAATTAGGCAACTCATCAATCAGCTATGATGTGGCTATGTTCAGTAGCAAGTGTGCAGGCGCTTTTGCGAATACATGAAACACTAGAAGAATTATGATTATTGACGCAAGTCTTGTTTAAAATGATGCATCGATTTTCCCCGAACATTATCTACTAAAATGGAGTAAAATGCAGTCGGAAATGCGAAGCAAACAATACTTGTGAATTTCCAAAGATTAGGATTTATATATTTAGTCACTATATGTTTTTCCACCATTGGATTGATTATGATTAGAATTTTCCTACCGCGTGCAAGCCTAACTAAGCAGAGAGAGATGAATATATTATTAAGAATTTCACTCTCCCTCTTCATCATATATTTTGTAGTTTACAGACAAGATAACTTTTTTTAGGACACCCATAAACTGGACTGTAGCCATAGTCATATGCACTTGCAGTTTATGTGTTTTAGTATCTTTTAAAATATAGTTTGACACAAAGAAGGTTATTATTGAGTCAATTGTATAACGTTATTTGACGATGGACTAAATTCTAATCTCTGGAAAAAAAATTTTTTTTTGTAGGCTTATCAGTAGTAACAGAGATCATTCAGCTCACCTCACCTAGCTGGATCCTTGTTTTTCAATATTTTTCCACGGATATTATAAATGCTTGAAAAAAATGATGAAGCTGCTGACTCGCTAGAAAACGTACTTATCAACTCACCTACCAAAATTAGGTACACAAAAGAGAATAGAGAGCATTTTATTTTTTTATCTGACATAATAACGGTGATGATGGTGATGGTGTTGCCGCATTAATAAATACTCTTATCTCGGAGGACACTAAAAGAGAAACGTAGTTTCAGTAGATTCCAGAAGACGAGAGTCAGAGACGCTTTTGATAATGTTTGTACTAAATAGATGCTTGTACTCGAAATCAATGCTACTTTTCACTGATATCGCAAACAGGGTCACCCCGATAGAACTTCAAAGTGGTTGGTTAGACTCTATTGTGAAACTACCTGGGCTGCAGATATCAAATTCAGTATTGTTGGAACCGTTGTTACAAACTGAAGTGCTTTCGTAAACTAATTGCATTTTTCTTCGGTGATATCATCCGTAGCCAATTCTAGCGTAGGCATTTTGTACTTTTCCCTTGCGTATTACGCAGCTACTGGGGTAAGTTAAGATATTTTAAAACTTTGATAAAGATTTAAGATTGTGACGATTTTTAAAGGAAAACTCGGTCATGTTAAAGAGAGACCAGTATTGGCTGTACGGCATGTTCCATTATTTTCGTGACACTTTATATTATTTTATCAAAGAGTACATACTTCCGGATGGGGTGAAGTGATGATGTGTTGTAGTGATTTAATATATTACCTATCTCATATTGATACGCCGCTGCTGCTGTTTCCTTGATAAGCAAGTGTGAAAGCATTACTTAAATGTAGATAGTGTGTGCAAAGCTGAATACAATTGATTTTTTTTGGGTTGCGTGCGTCGCCACGGCATTGCCCCGACTGCGTGTGTGGCTTTTTGCTCCGTGTCATTTCACTCAAGAAGATTCATATCTCTCACTCACGACGACTTCACCGTTTTCAATTTCCATTTTCTTCGAAAAAATATTTATATTTCCTTGTTTAAGTAGTCAATTTATTCACCCCATCAAAATTTATTGAATGGAGGCTCTACTCTAATTTAAATATTGTTCTTCGTTATCCACCCGATCAAATCGTAATTTATTTGGGGTTAACCTGCATCAATAATGAGCTGCTTAAACAATTGTAAGGCAATTTATGCTTTATTTTTTTGCACAAATTATGTCTAGGCATCCTGTCACGTTTACACTCATCATTCTCACTTCATTTGCTATTCCTCAAAAGCACACTGAAATTCGAAGCGGTTTCTGTTTTAAAAATGTTGGGATTAAATTGCATGATTTCAGATGCGTGCAAGCCAACAAGCCAAGTACAAAAAAAATGCGGTTAGTTATGCAGTCAGAGTAAAGTTTATGGCATATTTAGAACATGATGATAATCAAAGACATTCTTGGTACAATTCAAATGGAAAGCGTGTAGACACTGTTCAAGAATGATAAGATAGGCTAGGCACGCACAAAAACAAAGACATGGCGTTTTTCTGTTGAATGATTGAGTTAATACCTCACCAGGTGGATTGCATCCCAGTCAGCATGGGAAATACCTGGTCAACTTTTTAATTACTTGCGTAGGTAAAGAACCTGATGGAATCAAATATATATTTTTCTCACAGCTACCCTCTAAGCCCAAAAATATGCAAAGCGTATATAATTTTATAATCATGATCTCAATTAACGAGAGCAGGCCAACGACGTGGCGGCACTCATGATTACCCCCACCCGACGGATTTATTTGATTTGGGCTAAGCAAACAAGTACAGAAACAACATTTCATTTTCTCGTAGAGAAAGGCACGATTAATTGATTCCATTTTGCTCATAATTTACCAAAGTAAAGTGCCCAATTCAATGTATTTTTTAAAACCATGCTGAATAAAAACAAAAACAATTTGCATATTAAATTGCATTAAAAATCTGATTTGCTGCAATCGGTTTCATCTTGACGCATCAATTAAGAAACGAGACGTTATGTCAGTGCCAAATCTGTTTTAAAGGCTATAAAATGTCAGCTGTTCCCTCTGTGAAAGATAGAGGGTTGCAAAAAAACAAACTCCATCCATTCAACTTGACAGTGACAATGAACGACATTGAATAAGTGAATATATCGTTCGAGAAAGAAGAATGTTCTTGCTCTTCTTCGTTTAAAGTGTCTGCGCGCACGAACAAACCAAGAAAATCATATATGAGATTGCATATATTGGTGTACATTATGCCCCTTATTTTCCTCCCTAAAGTCCCAAAGATCCAATTAATTGAAAGGCAAAGGAAGCTATAATATTGAGCATGTAGGCAACGGTAAGGTGAAACCAAAAAAGAGGATCATTCTATACTCCTTCAGAGACAGGTGAACTTGACTCAAACTTCTATTACTTTACAATCTTTACATTTTATAATTATATCAAGACCATAAAGCTAGTAGGAATGGCACGTACTTACACTTTGCGCATACATTAATCCACATAAACAAAAGTAGAAACAAAAAATGTTTGGGTTGGGACGAGAAAAATCATGCTGGCTACCAGTGGGTCGTCATATCCGGTTTTTGATAATATTTTTAGTGAGTCCTCAATAATATTATCCTACACTAGAATACGAAATAAGGAATTGTTAGAAAAACACTAGTTAATTATCTCAGAATACATTGTTTCGAGTACACAGGTGAACGTACTGTAAGCAAAAAAAATTGTTTTGATTCTGAGGAAAAGATTCGTGTTGATTTGGTTGTTTACACGTTGAAGTATATCAACACCATCATACGTATACAATAACCGCGCTGGATTTGAATTTCCAAAGTTCAGTTAAGCATTAGCATATACGCATTCACCCCGCTAGACAAGATCTGATTTTTTATCATGAAAAGGTGCTAATCAGAAGAGAAATTGCCTAAAGACCTTAAGTGCTAAAACGGCCACTTGCTAACAGCATCTACATAATACTGTACTTCCTACAGTAGTTATAGAAGATAATTTTCTAGCCCAGCATCTTTCACTCTAAAATGCAAAGTCAACCGTTCAGGTAGTCCGAGTTTACTGAGTACACTGTGATCTAGTGAAAAATGAGGATGACCACCGTTAGGTTGATAATCCTGTAGCGAAATACTTTGTTTCTATAGACTCTTTAGTAAGCAGTCTTATTCCGGTTTTTGCTCTTTTTCTTTTGGCTCATGGCGAAAAATCAACAGAGTAAGCAATAAGTCCATTCTGAACTATAGTGCTTAGAGCACCTAGCAATTTTAATAGAATCGATTGAGCTATCAGTGTTGCAATCATCATTTTGTAAATTTTGAAGTGAAAATGTTATGAAAAAAAAATCTCATCCCAATCGGGGGAAAAGTTGATGAGTATGATGCGATGGGGATTTTTTTTAAATGGAGCTTGAATTTGATCTTGTAGAGATCATGTACATCATTACCACTTCATTTCATTCTTATGAATTATTTATTAGTTAGCTTTCCTCCTAATTCTCTTTGTTTACATTTTAAACTTTTAAACGGAGCAGGGAGGAAAGATGAAGATGCCATGTGAAGTCGAGAAAAAACTGATTTTCCTGAGTGTTTCCTGAAGGCACTTTATTCCTTTAATTTGTTGACGAGATGAGATTGAGATGATGGCTTAAAAATTGCGATGGCATGACGCACACACTAAGGTTTAAATATCTTCTATATAATTACTTAGCCGTTAGTTAGTAGCATTTAGCAGAAAATATGGGCATTGAGTACACAGCATGACATCAATTTAGATAGGACTTGAGCACTTTTTTACGGGACAGTACCTTTGAAGATAGGAAAGTGTAATGGCTCATTGGCTCAAAAGTTGATCTTTAATCGGCCGTATAATTTTTTCGCAATAAAGTTTAAGCGAAAGAAAATAGTTTTGCTGCTAGTTTATCTCTGCATGCGGTGTGGCTATTAATGAGTGACTAAAACATTGCAAATCACCATTTTTTTTCAGGTAAAAAAATTCAAAATAATAGAGAGGACATTGTGCATTGTACAGTAGTGTACTCTACAATGATATGATCTAACTTAGGTATGGACTAATGGACGGACAAAAGCAGGCAGGTGGTATTGATCTAAAGTGTGTACGTGAAATGAGCGCGTTATGCCCTGAAAGCGCTTCTAGGTGTAATTCTTATTTAAGGCAAAAACGTTCATGTACGTCCCGGGGGAGTTTGTGAACTCTTCTTCATTTTGTTTGCATTTTGGGAGGGTTTCATCAAGATTAATTGCAATTGTTGTCCCCATCTTGAGAGAAATAGGAGCTAAGTTTCAAGAAGTCGTTAAGAAAAAAGAGTTCTTTCTACGACAGGGAGAATGGATGGGCGAACGTGATTTGGTTCGCAAATATTTGATAGACGAAAAGCGTACTAAAGTTTTAGGTGCGCACCCTTCAAGATACCAAGCGATTCCTTCAGCACTACCACCTTTTTATATTCTAGCATGCATAATTACGTGACGTGATAGTGTTACTCGCTCCTAGGAGTCAGAAACAAGTCAGAGTCAACCTGTACACTATTACCTGTACTATAGAGCGATAGAGATCAGGAGGCGTCTATGAATATAATATAGCGTAATAGATTTTTCATTGACAATTTGAAATGCCCATGAAATAAAAAAAAAGTAATGAAAACGATCATGATGAAATGCAGTCGGTCGGTCAAATTAAACGGAAAACTTGTTGTTGTTTTCAAATATTCTCGAATGATTTCATTGTTCCTCATTAAATGCTTTCTTTTATTTTAGAGTGACGAAGCGAATGAAAGGAACCTATTTAAAAAGTTTTTGAAGAAAAAAGGAGAAAAGATTTTGAAGTTGCGGCGAATGAAAGGAAGACGATCAGGATGATGGGTGAAGACGCGCTATTCAATCTGAGATGGGATGCGCAAAGGTCAGCCCTGCTGGGCTCCATGGCATCCCTGTATCGCGAGGAGGCTTTCGTGGACACAACAATCGTTGCGGATAACAAAATTTTCAAAGCTCACAAACTCCTCCTATCGGCCAGTAGCTCATATCTACGGAACATACTTGAGGTCAGAACAGTGAAAGAATGCGAAAAAATTGCCTTTCTTTGACTTTGATGGAATGAGCACATCGAAAATAAATATCATTTTTATGAACATGATACTGACTCAAATTGTTTGAGAATGCAATTTAGAAAAAACGATACGATCTCTTGAAATGCTGTCTTCGTGTTGTGGCATACACAACATATTCCAATTCAAAGCAATTACACTATTTCTCCTTCTATCTATCCACCCCTCCCCATTATTGCATTTTGAAAAAGATATATTTTTTTTCTTTACCGTTGCCGATATCACACGGGTATGGCATTCAAGTCGTTTCTTTTCCACCTTTTCAAGCAAAATACAAGTCTTTCCTCGCTGAGTATTTCGTATCTTTAAATCTCTGAGCGAAATTGATTTTTTTGACATTTTTATGATGAAAGTAATGATGATGATGATACTGATTATTTGGGAGCAGAGTGTGCCAGCGTCTCAACACGCCGTGATTTGCATGCCACAAGTGAGCTCAATCGATATGGGCAATCTCTTGCGATTTATTTACGAGGGTCAAATAAAAATCAGTCGAAGATCTCTCAGACCATTTTTGGCCACTGCTAAACTGCTCCGGATTAAAGGAATGGACTTTGAATTGAATGAGGTAGGTCTCCTCTGCCATCTAATTATTGCACGTGCTCCGCCTAAAAAAAACAATGATCTGGCATTAGGTTTTGAAAACTAAAGTATAAAAAAATGTTTCTTCTCGTTTATGGCTAAGGACATTGATATGGCGTTGCTGCCACCTCATCATCAGATTCGTAATATATCGTCAACGTCGCCAATTAGCCATCGCGGTGGTGGTGGTACAAAAAACTCACCAGATGATTCAATTATAGGCTCTTTAAATGACACTAACAATAAAAGTGGTGGAGAAGACGGCGCTAATTCAGGGACAGATGTGCAGACCAAAGGAAAGGACGAGCCAATGGATGGTGATGAAGAAGATAGGAAACCTGTTGCGACAGACGAAGACGACCGTAGAGAAAACGGGGAATCTGCGACAGAAAGTAAGGGAAAGGTAAATATTAGGAGCAACTCGGCATCCCCTTCCCATATCAATAATAACAATAGCAGTAATGGGAGTGAAAACAATGGTCCTCCAAATGGAGAGCGCCCCTCCTCCCGATCCGCTTGTGGTGGCAGTATACACAGTGAAATGGATATGGCAGTGTGCTCAGGAGGGGAAGAAAGTAACCATAGCAACAGCATGGAACCCTTGCAACTAATTTCACTATCTAGACTTGCTGCAGCCTCTGCAGCAGCGGCGGAAGATGACCATCGTCATGGAGGTGCCTTGAATCTAGTAGATCATCACCATGGAGAGCCAAGTCATCACCATAGGATGATGCTAGGAGACCACGATAGAGATGATCGAGATGATATGATGAGCAATGGCGGTGCACCAGACTATGACGATGATGACGAAGAGGATCCACATTTTTCCATGTCAATTCAGCCGGAAGTGTCCCTCCGAGAGAGTGATGAATCGTATAGTATACATAGCAACCATGATCGCAGAGCTTCACATCAGTCTTCACCTCATTCTGCGTTAGAAATCAAGCAAGTACCAAATCTTTTGACAACCAGTGCTTTCGCAGGTCTTCCTACAACTTCAGGTATGACAATGACTCCCTTTGGAGGTGGAGCGTCCGCACTGCATAATCTTCACGCTTTGAAGAGTCTAAACAAGCTAAGACCATTGATACCAAAAGCTCACCAAAGTTCGAGTGCCGCTGCGGCTGCAAGTCAGTTTCAGAGCATGAGTGAAGGAATACTCTTGAGGATGATGAGGGGCGAGCCTCCACACATGGTACATGCTCCAGGGAGTGCAAGTTCCGGATCAAACGCTGGAAATACAGGAGTCTCTCTGAAAAGAGATCCTGGTGGGTCATCGTCCTCTTCTTCTTCCGTTCTTAGTCATCACGCTTCGTCCTTCTTTGATCTCGGCCACGGAGACACGTAAGTTCAAACATACAAATCATCCCAGCTTCTGGCTTCTACTTCCTAGTTTCAAGTTCATACAAAAAAAACTATAGAAACTAGTTTTTAGGATTCTACTAGGAATGCATACCTGCTCATCAAATCTAATGGTTAATGGTTATGCACTAGCATATATCTTTTGGTTACAAAATGTATGAGTTTATCCCCTGATTATGCAAGTCTTAGAAAATCATTTGTATCCCATTCCCTCATGGGCTTGATTTTGGGTCAAAATAAGCCGGTACCTATTTAAGCTCTAAACAGACAATTTGTAAAGATCTAAGGAAGACAACAAGTCAGCACAAAAAAAACTCAGAAAGTAAAACGTGAGGAGGACGAAGATGAAAAGGAATCTAAGACGCGACCATGTCCACGGGTAATATTGATAAAGTTGAGCTGGTCTGGTAAGTTGCAGCAGTCTAGCAAAATCAACTTTTTTTGTCAATTTTTTCTGCTCTTCCTCATCCTTTGTTACCTTTCGACAAGGTACACATTTAGGTGGCATATGTTACGTCTCTTCTTCAAGATCCTGCTAAGGATATGAGCAATGAGGCATAAAAGAAAAACCACTTTTTCTACATTTTTTTTGCTTGTGCATCTTTATTTTTTATGGCTTGTTGGCATTCCTGGCCGGGCCAGGCGTATTTATAAAAATATTGAAAACCTCGACGTAAGGAGGGGTTCAAATCAAAGTGAATGAAATCATTAGTCCACCACATCTGCCACTGTGCAGCGAGATAAAATGCATTTTCAAATTCGAATGAATTTCCCTCAAAGATCCTAATTGCAAGAAAAACAACAAACTATTAATGTGATTTTTTTTCATGTTATTTGCGACACTCGAGTACACCCTTAATGGCTAAAAAATTTAACTATTAAAAGTTATATTTATCTAATGTATCGATCTTTACAGCAAGCGCATGTGTAATTTACTCATTTTTTTTGGAGGAACACATTATCATGCTCAGTAGATTTAGTTAATGCGTTATTTATAAAAAAAAATATCATAGCTGCCGTCTTCAATATTTGATGGTCTAATGTATCGATCTTTACAGCAAGCGCATGTGTAATTTACTCATTTTTTTTGGAGTAACACATTATCATGCTCAGTAGATTTAGTTAATGCGTTATTTATAAAAAAAATATCATAGCTGCCGTCTTCAATATTTGATGGTCTGCAGCAAATGAGTACCGAGAAGAGTTTTAAGCAAAAACTCATAAAAAATAGGTATTATTAAATGACTTGGCATAACCTATAAACTCTTCCCAAACTAAGTTCCTCCCAGTTTGTGTTGTTCTAGGCTTTAGTAATTTTGGCATTTTCTCCCTTATTGCTACCCCATTTATCAGATTAGAAGTCAAAAAGATTGACTGTAAGGACAAGGTGAAAATTATATGGGANACATAATTTTCCCCCAAAAAAATAACTTTTTTTTTACTGCTGAGGGTGTGCACAAGGCATAGCCTTGGCGGCTAATAGACCATTTTTTGTGACTTGGTTCATCTATCAAAGCATTAACTAGGCACATGTTCTATTACTACTATTACTCATATTCTTCGCTATTTACAAGATTGCAGCAATATCTTATTGCTCAGTTTTGTGAGAACTTTTTTAAGGATTGTTCCACAGGAAATGAGTTTGATGGTACAACAGTATAGCCTCACAAAAAATATAAATGCTTAGTGGCTTTAGTGGACGAAACAGAGACAGTAGATCGCTTTTTCTCATGCTGTTGACTACTCACCCCTTTTTTCATTTACATCGTCCTAAAAGTTAAAACTTTAGCGTTTTGTATATTTTCTTATCTGAATTGTTTGCAAACTTATTTTACATGGCAATAATAATAAATAAAATGTTCAATATTGTTATTGTTATGTGCTCACATTAGATAAGTGGGCGCACTCTCCGCTCCGCTAGTAGATAAATGAGCTTAGCATCATCATCAACATCATCCTCTTCTCATAATGACCATTTCCGTACAAAAGTAGTAGCTAAACTTACATATCTTCTTTACCCTTTTGTCTCTATTTTGTACTTACTAAAGTTGAGAAAAAGTGTTTAGTGTTCTCTACTGTGGAACGAAGGGGTCGAATAGCCTGTAGCAGAAGCCAATAGTCAATCAGAAAACGATGCGAGAAAATTGTAGATGATGAAATGACCGTCATGATAAGTCATGGGCTTATGAGCTGATGAGGATACTGCACATTTACCAAGAAAACCTTTTTATTCTGTGAAAAAAATATTTTTTGACCATTTGCTAGGTTTTTTTTCGCCAGCATTTGGCTTTTAATGACTTGAAAAATCACCCGTGCGTCCTAACCCTAAAAAATGGTTACGTGAAAAATATCTGAAAAAACTATCTCAATTTGTATTTGCATTAGATTTGGTAGGAGGAGGTGAGTGTAAAACAAGAAGCTGTAGTCATAGCACTGGCCGTCTTACTGTAGCTAAGTAAGCGCTTGTGCAATATTGAAAATTATTTTGGAATTTCCTGTGATTAGAAAAAAAGATTGAGATGGAGATAGTGCAAAATAAAACTGTGAACTGTCACGGTTAACGAGTGGCAATAAATTGATGCGGACTATGAGCTTGCTTTCTTTTAAAAAATGCTAAAAGAACATATGCCCTTACCATAATATTATTATCTATAAAAACGCTAATATTTTACCATGAAAAACTGTTTAGTTTATTAGACTGCTTCACTAACTCCGTGAAATCATTGCGTTGCGCACAAATTACAGCGAAACGTTTAGCGGAGCAAAAAAGAAATAACAGTCACCTTGTAATTGGCATTTTTAGAAAATTACAAATTCAAAAGATAATAATAATTTGATGCAAACCATTAGCCATAAGTTTGTTTTAGCGATTTTGCGCTGTCATGTCGTATAGATATGTAGCAAAGTCTTATAGCGTGTGATTCTCACGTTGAAAAATTTGTTAGGCTTGCTGAATGCTACATTTTTATCATACTTTTCATCTGTGAGTCAGACATAGGCAGAGAGAGAGAGAAAAAAAATCAGAGTTGAAAACGTATCATTATCTTTTCATATTTGCGATGCTAAATTCTATGCAAATTGCCCCGTAGGAGTCCAGTTTGTGACGCAATAGAGGAAAAAACTTAATTGTTGTTTTTGAAAATGTATTAGAAAAAGGAGTCTGATCAACTTCTCGTTAGAAATAATTCTAGTCTATGAAACGTCTAGGAAGATGCATACCGTGGTAATTTTTCTACCAAATACATCCTGAATTCTCAGCAATTACTAGAAAATTTCGTAGTTTTGTTATAAAATTGATTAAATTACAAAGTAATAAAATGTTTCAAGGCTAATGCAATTTTTTATGTTGCACATTATTATGCATTTTAAACAATTATAGTGGTTTTATAGTTTTATTTAAGATTGAATCAAGAATTTAAATTGGAATGTGTGTTTTTCTTGTCTGTAGAAGTCATCACCAGGGAGGCGCTGTGGGAGCTGGACTGAGGAAGCAGAAGCGCTATGTCCAATGCTCAAGTTGTAGTAAGGTGTTGAGCAGCCTTTCAGCCTTGAAGCGGCACATGGAGGACGTTCATTGTGCACGAATTCAAGGAAAATGTCTACTTTGCGGTAGGGTCTACTCCTCGCGGAACTCTTTACTTACGCATGTCTACTCGGCGCACAAGAAACATAATGATTACAAAGCTGTCGCGAGGATTATCCGTGAGAGTGACTTTGAGCAATTTGCCACGGCTTAAGGATCAAAATGAATCAAGGTTTTGCGTTGCATTGGAACCAAAAGTACTAATGTATTTTATGTAACGTTCTTCACTCCAAGACAACTCCATACATATCCAAAGAAATATACCATCCATTTAAAGAAGCAGCTCAAAAGTTAAACTGCTCAAGGAAAGTACATGTATTAGATACAAACCAATTTTAACTATTTAACATCATCACTATATTTACATGCTTAATGTTGGGACCTTAGCAAAGTTGCTTATTTTTTTCAAAAAAAATTGACAATTCATTCACCACAATTTCAACCCAGTACCATATATTATTATGTAAAGCGTGATGGTTTTTTTTTCGTAAAACACGTTCTCATTCGCACAAAAGCAATATTGCACAAATGAAAAGTAGTTTTTAATGAGACTCAACTCGCAAAATACAATTGGAGTTGATTATAAGGCCGACTTGAGGATCTTGGTGATTTATACGAGCTATTCCAAACCAATTATATTGATTAATTAGTCAGTACCCCATACTAATATTGTAGACAGACATGACAGCGGAAAGTTAGTTTTTGTCGATTTCATACATTCCAAAATAACCGAAGAGAAAAGATATTATTCAAATTTGGGAGTGTACTTTTTTCTTAGAGATAATAACGTTCATAAAAACTTCATGATTATCCGCAAAGAAAGTAGAACGAGAACTATGAAAGCTTAAGCTAGCGGATTATGTGCACTATATGCAAATTAAATGGCAAGTTTAAGTGACCTCTCCTCATGTACATCCCATTCACTATACCTAACTTCTTTAAAACGGATTCAGCTAATTTATAGACGCTTTTCTCGGCCAAATTTTCATGTGAAACTTGACACAAGAGAAGAATGAACTACGACTCCTTTCGAATTTTTGAGAGCATGAGAATCGAGAAACCCTAAGAAAATCTCTTTTTTTTCAAAATCGAAGGTGCGGCCTGCTCATTAAATTGCACAAAATAATATTATTTTTATCGTTTGTGTCGGCTACGTTGTTTCGCGGCGCATTTTATCAGCTCTCATTTTTAGTGGTTTTTTAAAGAGACATTTAAGAAATGAATAGATGATCCTATAGGTACAAAATGAACAAAGTAATCAAAATTAGTAGCAAAATTTGCTCGTGATGAAGAGAAAACAAAATTTTTTTTAGAGGAAAAAGGTTACTCTTCTCTGCGACATGGACGCAGGGTGAAGTAAAGGAACCGGTATTTTTTTCGTACAGATAAACAAATGGTTTAAATAAAAAATGGAGAGATTTTTTAGGAAGCCACAATCCATAAATAATATAATTTTACTGGTGTATCTGACTAGAGGTTTCCTCCAAAAAAGCATATAGTTTCAGGTGTAAAGAACACGGATTATATACACACTATATTAGGGGGAGGTATGTTGAGCGCATGGAGTGAATGACAATTAAATCAAAATCAAGTGACTGACTAGAATTTATATTCTGGAATCTGAATTGAATTGCATGAGGGAGCTCCGGCTTAAACTGACATGACATTTTGGACAAGCCATAGAAAACTTTATACGTTTCTCTAGTTGATATTCATAGGGTCGTGGTGGTGGTCGTCATCTTGTGTCGGTCACATTTGCACTTAATAAGATCGACTTACCACCACGAGCACAATCAGAAAAACCAACCACACACGAAACAAATCATTTTTTGCAGCTTTTTCATTAACTCAGTTTTATTTATTTTCTACTCTGTTCTTCTGGGGGCCCAGTTTCCTCATTGGTATTTCGGAGATGATGCGCTGCACGCATTTAAAAACCAAGGGAAATACGTTAAATTATTTTATTACCCTTTTATGACTTGTTGTTACAGTATTAGCTTGGCTAGTTTTGTAAAAAAAAAAACTTGCAGGGCACTATACATTCTCTCTCCCTCTCTCTCTCTCTTTTTACTTAATTACTTTTATACTTTATTACAATCATCTCAAAGTGATCATTTCGTGTGTGCGTCCGTCCGTCCACCAACTAACCAAATCACATAAAGAATTCAGAGTTTCAAGTACAAGTGTTACCAAATGTTTGCATTTCTCTCCTCTTTGCGAAGAAATTCAATTTTTTCAAATCATTTCAGAGCTATATTGTTCGTGTCAATCCCTCTCACGTTACATTTCTCTGGCAGTAAACTAGCTGATTTGTGACTCTCGCTCGGAGAGGATGTTGATGATCCCATTTACAAATTTATTGGTTGTAAGACCTTTCACTCTGCTCATTTCATTATTTGGAATTAGCCAAAGCGTTCATTTCTTTTTCCACTGCTTAAAAACATCTTTCTTTATCTGGTGAGGTCAATGTTTAAAGACCGTTATTAAAAAGCAGAAAAATTAAGTCAAAATTTCGAATCCAAAAACAAACTTTTTCTTAAAGTATAAAGGCTTTATTGCTTTTTTCAAGTGAGACAAAACTTTTTTGATTTACTCTTTACGTTAGTTTTTTTCAGTTTTTCACCAAAAAAGACGCGAGGCGCAGTATGCCCCATTTTTATGATTCTTAGCCTTAAAAAGTCAAATGAGCACAAAAGGTTATCATATTGTACGATACATATTTTTAGAAAATGTTTTAGTTTTTTGCCAAAAAATATTGTAAACTCCACAAAGGATTTTTTTAGCCAACGCATTTACATTCTTCATCAAAATTTTCTGAACAAAAGATAGAAAACGTGCGTAGGTTTATTTTTGAGTCTTTCATGCTGTTTCTAAGAAAAATTAAGTTTCTTAATTTTTTTTAGAATCAGCTTCTGATTTTCACCAAAAACCATGATAAACGGTAGCTAAATGAGTTTAAAAAGTGCTTGATTTTGATTTAATCATTTTCCACATGCGGATATCATAGACGTTAGGCACTGTACTTATAGGTACGTAAATAATTCATTAAGGCAAGACAATCAGGTTTTCCATTTTCTACGGATTTTTCGCCTCTCGAAAAAAACAACATGACACAAAAATGACGGGTGAATGAGATTTATGCTTTGTGATACCATATATCACGAGCAATCAACTATATAAAGGAATTTTTATACACTAAATTAGCATACATTCTTGGACATATTTGTGCAGATGAGTTTGTCGCACGCTGACCTTTTTTTGGCAAATTTTATTGCTTTCTTTTTTCGAAAGAGAATTAGCATTAGTTCTAGTTAAAAGAGGCGACTACTAATTTCCTTCGATAGAACTTAGGGCAGCAGAAAAGGCTCATACCATCATGTACCATCAAATAGGCAGTTAATGGCATACACCAAAGGACAATGACAACTATAAACTAGTCATGTCACCCTAAAACCTGCAGCAAGAATTTCAAATGAAAGGGTGCTCTAATAGCACTCTACACGGAAATCTATTTACTAGCAAATCGTGAACATTTTGATGAAGATGACATCGTACTATACAAAGCTCATTTCTCTTTTTTCTCTAAAATATTTTTAAACTTTGAGCATCACCATAGCAAAAAGAGTGTACAGGGGGAAGTCTCTCTTAGAAGCGTGTCATGACATGGTAGTAAATGAATTCATGAAAAACCGGTAACTTCTCGGTGACACTTGACCAATAAATACTTTACATTTAATCCACAATGTATACAAGCCTCTACTATACATATTACATATACAAACGATTATGATGAGCCTAACAATAACAAGTCCATCTCGAAAAGATATTATACCCTTGTCTTCTAAAAAGCATAAACAAAGTAACGTTATTCCCATTCCACTCCTCTTTCAAATATTTTCTTTTTTTCATTTACATAAACAGAGTAAAAGTTTTGCAGAGAAAAAGCATAAGAAAAAAACTTCCAGAGGCGATGTGATCATCTCATATTTGCGCTATGTGCACAGGATATACTAATACCTACCTACAGTATTGGTTCATAAGGCTAACTTATGGAGACAAGCTATGGCCATTAGTCAATGTGTGATACGCATCTAAATTCTAAATACAATCCAATATAAAATGCAAAACAGCGAAGCGCAATGATTCTTTCCTCGTTAATGGGAAGAGCATGCATAATTCAAGGGAATCTGCTCGACCAAGAAAAAAAATCATTCATCTTTCACTTTACTTGTGTTGATAATGATGCATGCAGCTAGTATACCAAAAAACTACAGCTAGAAAAAACAGGTTCGGTTTCCTTTTATTTTTCTCTCGAGAGATGAACGAAAAGCTCATCTCTTTTCATTTTTTAAGCTTTGAGAGAAAATGTGGTGATATTGGATTGACTAGTGGTCCTCTTCTAGATATCACCTCTAGCAGAATATTGTATCATGGATATAGCAAAAAATATTGATATGATGATGACGTTATGATACCTTCCACTACCTAAATATACAATAAGTTTGATTCACTCAAGTATACATACGCACTCAATTCATATAATGGTTTACCTACATACCCTAACTTTGTTGCGTTCAGAATGGAAATCGTGACCAAAAGCGGCTGCTAATTGGTTAACGGTGTCTCTCTTGTCAGCCGCCACAGAGAAGAGTCATAAACAATTGGTGAAGAAAGCCTCCTTTAACAAAAATACAATTTCGTCTATTGCTCTATGATTTTTTTTTCTCTCTTCTCGAAAGATCAATAGATCAAAAAAAAACTATTTTCTCTATAGAGTCTTCAACAAGATGAGTCTGCTAATAATTTCGTACATTAATTCGGAAAACCATTAAACCATATGGCCAAGGTTAGGATACCTGTCTAAAAGAAACGCTCTCAGCGAAATAAATTTGAAAGATATTACTCCCCACAGGTACCTACTCAAACTATTAGAATTGATAGGGAAAAGTTTAGCTAGTAAAAACGTTACAGGTTTTGGATACATTGTATATATTTTTGAAATGTGTCGATTGAAAGGGTCAAGTGTTCAAACTTTTCTTATGTTAATGACGGGCCATGCCTAAATTCTAGCTAACAAACCTACAATATTTGATAGACATTGAATTAGTGACCTCTTCTCAAGTTTGCTCAAAAAAATGAACATCATTGAATAATATCATACCTGTCCGATGATACGAAGGGAATACTGCTGTGATCATTATTTATTGCTCGTATTGATACAATAACAGAAGATGGTGATGAACATTTCACTGAAAAATTCACCTCTGAGCGAAATTAAAGCCAGGAAAAAAACAACTTCTACAAATAAAACTGTTCTAAAATGAATCGACAAGTTGTCTCTACGTCAATAGGAGAAATGTGTAAAGTTTTGGGGAAACCTAAATAGTAAGAAGTAAACGAGATTGAGAAACCAAATATTTCCCTTGACAAACATAAATTGTACTAGAGTTGATTTGCATACTATAGCCATTTGTAGGATTTCGCATGCATCCAATATTTGATTGATGATCTTTAATCATGCTCGCGAATTAATGTGTACATGGCAGCAGGGAGAAAGTCCGTTGCTTTTGAGACAATGGAAACTCTTATTTTATGCCTCCCGTTTAAATACCAAAGTAACATGGTTTTCTACCAAAAAAAGATAGCACACATGACAATAAATCCTTAACATTGAATGAAAAATGAAAAGTTCTCTGCCAAAGATTGATGAAAAATCCTCTTAAGAAAGAACAGATAGACGTGGACTTGGAACGTTTCCATGAAAATCAGAGAATCAAAAACGTGATCGAGATATATAGTTGATACATCCAGACATACCAATAAATAAACTACTAGACTGTGACTTTGTAACGGCTTCTTTCATTCTCTTAAAACTTTGTATAAACGATAGATTTCATACTTTTTTACCAAAAATATATTACCTTGCATCACAACACAATACAGCACACAAAATGAAGAAGTAAAACCTGTACATTTATTTAAGGGTGTAATTAATTATTATAACAGTAGGAAACTATAAGAAACAATACTCGTATCCATGTGTGTCTTGTATTTATATAGTAACCATTAATATAGAATGAAAAGAGCCGTAGAATTTTTTTAAACTGTAAACAAATATTTTTAACCGGGATTTTTAAGTCTCCAAACTCATATCATTATCGGCACAATCTCGACCATGTCGAACAAATCACAAATAATTTTTAACACAATTTTTAATGTACCTAGGCATTTACGTACAGTTCTTTGTCTGTATTTTTGCAACTCCAAGTGCAAATCAGACCAGATTTTTAAATATTGTAAATAGAATCTGATACAATTAGAATTACTTACGATTTTTAGTTTGATGTGTATATTCAGCAAGAAATTTAGCATGATTATGTCAAGTCTAACTGTTAAAAATATAAGGCACAGAATGCCCAACTTGGTGCAGTTAATGTTTTTCTAATCGAAACCGAGAAAATATACTTAATTTATAATAAAACATTATATAATTACATTGTAAGAATTAGCTTTAACAGTTTTCTGTAGGCTTAAGTAAATGTTAATATTTTATTGAAGATCACTTATTTATTGCACTTTTCTAGTTAATACAAATAATCAAGCATTTTATTTAGATTTATTCATTTAATTGTGTTTAGCTTTATGCTAATAGTGGTTTTAAATGCCCAGAAATGGTACACTTGTAATAAGCCTTTTGGTACAGTTATAAAGTCTTCAGTGCGGATGGTACATGCTTGGAATTTGTAGTCCATATATAATTAAGATTAATTCAGGAAGAAATAACTCCTTTTTTGTATAAACATGACATAAATTTTTATTGTAATTTGTACAAAAACTTGAATGGTACATTTTAGTTTTATTTTATTATTGTAAGTTATAAGTTGTATTAATGCTAATTTGATTGTATTTTGATTTTAGATAGCACTTCTTTTGCACATTCTTGTTTAAAAAAGCAATTTACTTCAATATACGAAGATGTTTAACTGTCATTTACACTGTAAGTTTCATTGCACGGTAAAGTGTTTACAGTAAATTGAAGTCACATGCGAAGGAAATGTTAAACAGTTGGCAGTTTGCTTACACTGCTTTTCCTTAATATTCTTCACGAGCTCCAAATGGTACTATATTATTCCATGGAATAAAATATATTTAACCTGACATTTACAGTCAAATTGCATTAGTTATTCCTCGTTTTTCCTAAGATGATGCCCTCCGTTGTGTTTTGTGCTTAACAGAAGATGTAAAATTGTTTTTCATTGCATCAAGTCCACACTCCAACTAAATCTAGTTCAATATTTGTTCTTCAGGTTTAGCCCAATTCGCCCCAGGATGACAATTATTCATTAAAATGATCGAGTGCTAACTGACAAATCAACATTTGTGTTTAATTTAAAGTAGATATTACATGCACTGTGTTTTGATTTAACTCTGTGAGTGTTGTAGCTTAAAATTTATAAATTTGCTTGGGCAACAATAAAAAAAGTCAGATCACCTATAGATTATACGTTGTGTTATTAAGAAATAATTTGTAATGGTCGCACTTTCTCTATGCTGAACTTTCATATAGATCAACGTAATAAAAAACATTTTAATTTATACAAGCATTCCTTTACCCGATTCCAACCTGATTTTATACATAATCATAAATATCTTACATACCTACACCAAAAATAAGAAATTAATCTGTATATGAGGTTAATATCAGTGACCGGTAATGCATCATATTTTTGTTGATCTGATGATCACGTTATGCGGCTTCCTAGGGTG
>JAANSQ010000775.1:0-19227 GCA_036850885.1 Lepidocyrtinus dapeste | reverse complement strand
ACTTGTAGTGAATCAAATATTGACATTATAAGTTCCTGTAATCATTCCTCTATACCATGGAATGGTGTAGCATAAGAGCAATGTAGCTTGAAAAGTGAATATATATTTCTGTTGGAGGTGAAACTTTAAGAGTCAAGTGACGTGTATGTACATGCTAAAACAAAATACTAAGATCCTAACTACTGACTTTAAGCATATCAGTAATAAAGTTTTGGTGGAAAATAGTTTTCAAGAAAATAAACTCTAACGTATATCCTTAACGAATATCATGTCAAGTATGGGATGACGTGGAGAGTTCATTTAAATTAGGGCAAACTTATAGAAAATGACATGGATCTGGATTTGGTCCGACGGAAACTTTTCCGCTTTCATAACATAGCCAGGGCGCATGGCTCTTTCTTTGGGTGAGCATTTCAAACTGAAAAAAGTTGAAAAACTGTTTATCAAAATTCTATATTCATATTTAGTTTTGCTATTAATAATATATCTCTATATTAATAATTATCTTTGTATAAATAATTGACTGTATGTCTATGTCGTTTTTTGTCGTAAAATTGCAGTATGAAAAGGAAAGTACTATAATTCAGTGAGCATATATCATTTAGCATTAATGTTTGCATTTCTGTATAGCGCTAATTAATATATAAGAAAAAGAAGTATTAGATTAAATTAATTGAAAAGTCTTATTAGCCCCTTCAATTGTTTCTAACTTGCTACATATTATAAGCAACGCTCCAGGTGATTACTTTAATGTAGCTTTGTTTCGACTTTTTCCAGGGAAAGTATTATTCCCGTAGATGCAAAATATGCGTAAAGAATGTGAAATGAAATGATGATCCTGTCTTCATTCTCCATTCCGGGTTTGAAGTCGCAGCATCGATCAAGCGTAGGAGGTGATGGGCCTATAGCTGTTTGCTATTATCGTACATTTCTATTTCTCTATGGCGTTATGCTTTCTTTTATTAGCGAGTAGGAACTTTAAAAAACAACATTTTGGAGTTTTATATCACAAAAAGCAAAAAATTGCATTTTAGATGTACTTTTATCTTCATCCTTAGCTTTTGTAGTAGTTTTTTGCGATAAATACTTGGCGCTTTTTAAAGGCTTTGTATTCGGCACGTAGAAGGTACCCTTTTTCTTTTGACTAAACAAACGTTTTTAATAAATTTTTTTGATCGTGCACGTAAATAAATTAGAGCGTTTTCAACCAGTATACTTAGTTAGCTTCATTTTATGTAGAGTTTCCTAGTTTGGCTCGATATCGTTAAGAAAAGGTCACGGTGAGTTTGTCTGCTGCACGGGTTAAGTTTTAAGCTGCAAGTAAATAACGTAAGGCTTGTTGTCATCTGTATTGTAAACAGACCCAAGGTCTAATGATTTTTGTAAAACGCTAGTTTCTACTTTTGAATTTGAGCTAGCGTCTAGTTTTGTCTTGTCTTGTTCCGCAAAGCATGTTTATTCTTAGTTTGTTAAAGTAAATTTGGCTGATGATGATTGTTTACCTTGCAGATATAATGAGATGGGGGCGTTGTTAGATAAGCCCAAAACTGATAAGTACAACGAGCATGGAGACTGGAATGGACTCCGATATGGCCTTGCCAGCATGCAAGGCTGGCGGATTGAGATGGAGGATGCCCATTGTGCCGTGATGGGTTTACCCGGAACCTTGAAGGAGTGGGCGTTCTTTGCTGTCTTTGATGGACACGCGGGTGAGCGGGTCTCCTCGCACTGCGCAGATAATCTTCTAGAGACTATTATACAAACGGAGCAATTTTCTCGGTACGCTAGTGAGGAGGATGTGTCCATCGAGGAGATTAAGAAGGGAATTAGAGACGGTACGTTATTTACTTTTACAATTTAAACTTGTTGTAAAGAATGACAACTTGAGGAGGTTGTTTTACAAAATTAATTTTGTACCCTAATCACCAGGATTTTTACTACTTGATGACAAAATGCGCTCTATCCCTGAAATGGCAAGTGGCGAGGATAAAAGTGGATCAACGGCAGTATGCGTTCTAATCTCTCCCACGCACCTGTACGTGGCCAACTGCGGGGACTCACGAGCAGTGATGTGTCGGACTGGCAGGGTTAGTTTATAAACCTTTGTTTCAACGGATATTTTGCATCTACAATCTACATGTTAGCCAAGTTTAGTGTTTATATTGGGACTTTATTTTTGTAGTGCGTCTTTTCAACCCAGGATCACAAGCCAATCAATCCCGCTGAAAAGGAAAGGATTCAAAATGCTGGTGGAAGTGTCATGATTCAAAGGTATAGAAACATACGATCCAATTTATTTTTGTTGTTGCTCTAGCTGGAGGAAAGCGGAGCTTCAAGTACATACATCGCAAGCTTTTGAAAGTATCCAGCATGATAATATCATCATGATTTCCAAAGGGAAAGTAAACATTTCAACGTCGAAATGAAGTTTAGACAGGAGGATTCTTCATCCTTCACGACAACTCTAGTCCAACTCCCTGTAATGTTCCATTTTCCTTCTTTTTGAGTGGGATGGGGAGCCATGGAGTTGGAGTAGAGTTGTGGTGAAAAATGAAATTGTATTTGAGTGTGTAAAGAAGTGGTTAATATCTCTCCTTGGTCAGAGTCTTGTAGGGACTTATGTGTGGTTTAGGTACTTTCATAATGAGCGCTCTGCTTATATACGTTTTGTTTATTTGACGTTTTTTCTTGGTGTTTGCACAGAGTAAACGGCTCGTTATCTTGTAGGGACTTATGTGTGGTTTAGGTACTTTCATAATGAGCGCTCTGCTTATATACATTTTGTTTATTTGACGTTTTTTCTTGGTGTTTGCACAGAGTAAACGGCTCTTTAGCAGTTTCCCGGGCATTGGGCGACTACGAATACAAAAATGTAGAAGGAAAAGGTCCTTGTGAACAGTTGGTCTCACCAGAGCCAGAAATCTCAGTGGAGGCCCGAGACCAGAATCAAGATGAGTTCATGGTCTTAGCGTGCGATGGTGTCTGGGATGTCATGGTAGGTCTTAATTTGATTTGTTTACCTTTATTTTCTGACGTATATGTGTCTTATGTGTTGTTTTTATCTTTTTTAGTCAAACGAGGATCTGGTTGAGTTCATTAGATCACGGTTGCGTGTCTCCAACGATTTGGAGTCTATTTGTAATCAGGTCATCGATACTTGTCTATACAAGGTAAGGAATAGATATAAAAAAACAATTGACATCTAAACCTAAAAATGGAAATAATTGGGAGTGGAGCGAGATTGGATTTAATGAGGATATTAGGGGTAATGAGATTTGGAATGAGGTGTTGGTAATATAATGATACATAATTTTGTTGAAATGTTACAGGGAAGTCGCGATAATATGAGTATCGTGCTAATAACCTTTCCTAACTGTCCTCCACCTGACGAAGACGCAGTACAGAAGGAAGCGGCATTGGAGGAGCTCCTGAGAAACAGAGTAACCGAGTTGGTAAATGAGTCTGGTGGCGCTATTGAACTTCCCCATATATTACAAACACTTAGCGATGAAAATATATCAGACCTACCGCCTGGTAATTGATTTATTTGAAAATTGTTTTTAGTATAATTAAATGTCTACGTACGCTCCTATTTAAGTTTCCACCAACTTAAGCTTTATCAAGGCTAATACATAATACTGCGTGATACATAGTCGTTTCCTCAATTATAAGATTTCTGAATTATAGCTCATAAATCATTTTTTAATGTACAAATTGTTTTTATTGTCATTTCAGGAGGTGGTCTGGCTGCCAAGTAAGCTATTATTTACTAAATTATCTTGAATTAGCCCGTTAAACAATAATGAAATGGTACCCAGGAAGAAAGTAGTTATGTAATGTAATTATTTTTTATTCTTTGTTTTTTCTTTAGACGAACTTTTATCGAGACGGTGTACAAATCCTTATGTCCGAACAACGCAGACAACGTGAGTCCTTTTTTCTACAATGTTTGAACGAGATGACAGGGAAATTGTCTCAATTAGTTTTGGTAATCTTTCTTTTCTCGTAGAATGAACCCTAAATAGGAGATGGTTTTGATGAGATGATCTAAAGGAAGGAAAATATACTACAAAGGATGATTTATTAGAAAAATGTGTGCGCGCAAGAAAGAAAAACAATCTAGGAAAACAATTTATCACTTTTTGTTCATTAATTTTTATTAAAATATACTTGATGGAGGAAGGAAGGAGGGAGTGCTTATACCTTAATTGTTCGATCATTCTTAAATGTCTGTCTGTGGCTCTCTATCAAGACGGAATGAAAACTATTGCTTTTGAAAATACCTAGAAACACAAACATTTTACTACACCGACTTCAAGCTACAATTACAAGATTACCTAACAACTAAGCGAACACACATTGCATCACAAAATGAAGAAAAATAAGAGAAAACTACAACGCTAACTACTACTGCAATTAGTTCCATTCGTTGTTAATAATATCCAAAACCGGCTTAACGAGTGCGGATGCAGAGTTGTTTAAAACCTACGTCTTAAGGAGGATTCTTTGTAAATCACGTTGCGACTTGGGATTGGACTGAAAAGGGAAAACAAAACAAAAATATAGTTATCGTGATGACTTGCACCATTGATTTATTCAAGGGATTTCGAGGCGTTCTATCAAAATCTATAAAATGGTCGATAAATGTAAAACTTATTATATCATGATGATATACGACAGTCTGTTTTCTTTTTCTTACCTACAACCTACTTTAAATACACTTAACACAAAAATATTATTTTTAGTTTAAATATACTATAATGAAAATGTAAGCTAGGCTTTAGGCTATACTGTAGACAGTGTAATGGATTTAAAATTGTAATAATATTAATAATTTACAAACTGTTCATTTTTCCAAAAGAAAAGAGTGTGCTGTTTTTTTTTTGCTAGTTTGCATCACATCCGTTACTGTAAAATTGTGAAAGCGGCTTCGTGAAGTTAACGTTAATGAATAGAATATCTTAATGAAGTTGTTGGCGTCTTACACGGGTAGACTAATAGGGGATGATACTGGACATACATATATACAGCTATGAAATTTAGTCCTTCCTTTGACATAAAACTGTTCGAATCACAGATTTTGTTCGGTTCAATAACCTCTTGTAGAAACATTAACATTATACGTGTTCTTGTCATAAGCATTACTGTTTCTCTTTTAAACATTGTCGTTATTGTTTTGTTTTTTTTGAAATGGTTTGACAACTGCGACGGTGAAATACATAGATAGGATAAAGATAGCAAGATATTGTTAAGATTCTCAATATGGAACGCTATGAAAGTTTTGAATTGAAAGTAAGAAGGTTTTAGCAGTAAGTGTAGTTTAGTTGGTGGGTCAGAACAAAAAATTATTATTAGTGAGATAACTAGTTGTAAAACTTGTACACTTGTATGTAACGTAACATTATTTTTGATTTTCGAGAGATGAAAAAAGTTATTTAATAAAATTATACTTATGAGAAAGTACAGCGAGGCGAGGGTAGACTTGTAGATTTCCCCCTATGTTTTTACTAGCTATATACAAAAAAGTGAAATTAGATAAAAGAGAAGAAATAACATAAGCGAGGGTTAAAAAATCTATTTTTATCGTCATTTAAGATAGCATAATAGAACACGATATGGGATTGATTTGTGACGGTGGAATCGTCGATAACCACTTTAAACTTTTCAGTTAGAGTCCCAGTATGCAAAGAAAACCTCCCAGGAAGAAATGCTATTACTACAGTCTACATCTACAATGTCTAAAGACATACCACTTTTACTACTTTCTCTTTGTTTATTTTTTCTCATACTCTGTCTGATAATATTAAACAAATGTAAAATGAAACGATGTACTAATTTAAATATACTAACGTCACGTCAGGGATTTAACAGTGAGGAAAGCAAAAACGTAATCGGACCTGAGGCTTCTATACATGTAAGATTGAAAGCATAAGATTTTTTAAAACAAAATATAAGTATTAGAATAGAAAAGGGAATACATAAGTTTTTTTTGAAAATATATTGTGAAATAGTAATAAAAAATGCATAAATACATATACCTAGCGTCTGATTGATTGGTACTTAAACTTGTATTTTATGTCGATGAATGTGTTCGTGAAAGTGTGGGTTAAGGGAAATAGGTTTTCTCCTTTCATGTTGTACACATTATGCGTAATATACAAATTATACTTTTACGGTTTGATTTTGGAATGAGTGACGGGTGATGATACTGATACATAAATAGGATAAGAAGAAAGATGAAAATATACCTTCATGTAAAATTATTACCATTATACTAAATGGTCTTCTACGTGTTTAGTGTTAAAAAAAATTTTCGCATGAGAAAAGTCGAGGATGATATCTTATTAAGATACTCTCCGTCTATGTATTCCTCTGGTAAGAAAAACATTTAGATTTTTTGTAGAGTAATTCTAATTATAGTAGCTTAAACGAGATGAATACGAGTACATTACTGAATATGAGTGATGATATTTTTTCTTCTAGTTTAATGTTAAGGAGTAGGATTGAAAAATATCCAAAATATCTGTGTACTTTTTAAGGCTATCTTATAACTATACATAGATCAAGGTTTATGAAATATATGGTGTAATTTAATAAAAAATGATTAAACTAAATGAAACTACAAAGTATCTTGATCATCTAATGAACATGTCAATTCATCAGCTGGATATTATAACATGTAGAAACATGTACCGTGAAGAATATTTGGTTTTGGAGGGGAAGACGAGTTGAGATGTTAAGTATTACCACACAAACAAGCTACTCGCTAATGATAAAAATATATCTTGAATCATTAACTTAATCTTATCTACCTGAACGGGAAATTTATAACTTCCACTTAACCTTTTTCAGTTCACTCCACTTTATTTAATTCATAACAATTTGTGGAGAAAATAATATTATCATGATTCATCATGAAACACGGGCCACAAACGCATGGAATATATGCGAATTAGGTATCAATAAATTGTTGAAATGTTTCTTCGCTTTTCACCAAACTTTATTTGAAGTGTGGACCTTTCAATACGTATTTAAATTAAAAGATACACAAGTACGTAAATTAAAAATTAATTAGAAACTTGAATGATATGAATGTGGATGGGTTATCGAGTCCTATAATAAAACGTATCGAAACTTCATATTCTTTTCCAGAACACTTATGCAGAAAAGGACTATAATCGTGTGGTCGATTTACATGATTACAAAAAACTTACTGTTACAAACTCCTGTGAATTTTTTAAGGTTTTTTCAAGTACACAATGAACTTTCTTATCGACCTTCTCCTGGGAAAATGTATGGTGCATGCATGAAAGTAAAGCAGTGAAACAACAGAACTGAAACAACTTCTAAATGGAATCTTTCTTTTTTAGATTACTCCATAAAAATACTTAAAAGAGATATTTTTAGAGAGAAAAAAATATTAACCTTATAATATGGTAACTTTTTGCTGTAATTGCTTCGGAAAAGATTCAGACTTTAAGGGTTTTTTTCACTTGAGTTTTCTTTCTATTTATACATTCTCTAAAAATAATATTTTCGTAAGTTGGAAGAGTATCTAGTAGAAAAGTGTATGTGTGTTGCACACGACTAATACTTCATGGAAATGTAATAAAAATCTTATTACCTCATGCTTTTTAACCCATCTTGAATGGGAAATGTTTTTATACAAAAAATATTGTCAATGATTATGATTCAACTTGATCTTTGCAGAAGTAAAAGATTGGCAAACCTTTTTATTATTTTGCACTTTTACTTCTTCTCTGGTCGTCGTCATTTTCATTAAAACTTATACAGGATGTTTTGATGAGTCAGTAGAAATAGTAACGGAAGTAGAAAGAAAAATTAATACATGCATTTGTTTGGGTTGATCTTGCTACTGCGTGTAAACTCTAAACTCTTGTCCAGAAATAAGTGAAACGAAATAAAAGTATGTGAAAATGTTGATCTATTACACATGTATAAACAGATTTACATGTTTGTAAAGAATCCAAAGATCGAGTGTATTTTACCTGTAATAAAAGCACAAGATGCAAATGTCCAACAATCTGCATAAATTACATCTATAATTGAAGTGGAGGAGAAAGTGTGTTATTGAAAATTAAATCATACTTGTAATCGATGTTTATGGAGTAAAGTAAAACTTGTTGGTTACGTAATAATGATTACCAGTAAAAATATAGAACTGTACTGGAAGTTTAAGGAAATGCACTACTTTTAAGTGAAGGGCGTTTGTGTAAAGAACAAGGTACATGATTTATGGAATATGTAATAATTTGAAACAAATAAATGTGGTGATTATTTAAGAAAATTTAGAAATAATAAAAGGGCTTGAGCATTTACTTTTTATTATAATCTAGCAAGGGTTACGGATTAGACACCAGTTGAATTTTTAAAGGAATTAGCCGAATTAGGGATTATATATACGGCACGCGACATTTAGCTATAGCTGAAATAATCACAGCCACAGTTGCAATAGGGCGTAAGGGAAAGCTTCTGATTGGCACAGCATGGATGTACATAATTAGGATCAAGACGTTTCAAAAATTCTTCATCTTCCGCTCGTTTCTGTTCTTGCAGGCATTTCTCTCTTTGTTTCTGTTGCTTGATTTCCATTTGCTCTTGAATATATTTGGGATCGCAGTATTTGCTATCTTCGCAAACATACTGGTTACATTTATTCATTTCTGCGGCGAGAGTAGTCCATACACGTCGAGGGTAGTCGATTGCCCCACGGCAGGGGTAAAGAGGAAGATTTGGGCCACAAGATAGATATGTTCGATCACAAGCTTCCCGTTCTCTTTGTTGGGGGGTTTTATTATCGTCGGGGTTAAACCATCCAGCGATTAGATTGGTGCGACAGGAAAGCTCTTTCATAATACGGACGTTTTCTGGAGATGTGTCTTCTCTATTAAAAAGTGCGTCAAAATTTCTTTTAATCATAACCTGTTGGGATTCATTGCAATTTAAATGATTTGCATCATTGCATTTGGGGAACGTACGGAAGCTCTACTGCTATAGGATACTGAGGGTCTAACGGTTCAATAACCATTTCTGGACGGGTGGGAGGACAACAATTCTCTACGAACTCTTGGTATTTTTCACAAGCTTCCTGTTGTTTAGCTTCGCATCTTTCCTCGGGAAAACAGTCGGGATTACATTCAGGTAGCTCTTTAGGTAGCCGAAATTTTGGAACTGGTCTTTATTTCAAGTATTCAATAGAAATAATATGTAAATATGTAAAGCTTGCACCATTAGTAAATCTTTGGTAATTCATAAATTTTGAAGTCATTTTTACTCGCAGCAAGGTCCACATCTTGCAGGTCTTTCGCATGGATTATCTGTCCTTCCTATTGCGTCCACCAGCGCATCTCGTCGAGGGTAAAAGTCCCTTGGTTTAGGAACCCAGTTACGAGCAAAAGACCTGCAGCCAACTGTGCAAGCATAAGCTGGATTGTATCCCTCCATGTTTTTTTAAATTCTGTTTTGTATTGCAGTTTTAATTTTAAAAATCTTTACAGACATATATTCGGTCCAAAATTATAAATGCAAGGGATCGATTACGTAAAAGGTTTACGTTTGAACTGCGATGATCATTTATATTGCATATTCTTTCCGTTATAGCGGTATATTTCCATGGAGTGAATAACGTGACAAAATATTCTGAAACATCTCGTCAAAGAATGCATCAGGTGCAGTTCAGCGTGATTCGCTTGACTTGTATGTTACGGGAACTTATGGAAATTCAAAACTTGTGTCTTTGACGTATTTCATTTGTCATCATTCCATGTTGGAATAACGTCCTTGCACATTTCTCTTTCCATTCAGTACCAATTTATGATCTTGCTGTAAATGAAAATGCTCAAAAGTCCCTTACTATTAAATTATTTCATTTCCCTGTACAGAGCTAATATTCATGTAAAAAATATATTTCACATGTCAACTCAACTTGCCCCGTATCAACCAAAAATCAACCAAAGTACATGAGCAGTAGTGGTAATGTGGCTTCGCTACTTTGCATCAATCATAAAATATATTTTTTTAAATTATTATGAAGCTAATTTTCTAATCATGACACATCTTACCTTGATTCCTTTTTGATACCATTATCTTTCCTACATGCTAGTAGCGTGCCCTGCGAGTAGGTAAAATAGGTAAGTAAAAGAACTGTTTTAAAGAAATTTTTGTTCATCATTGCAATCACATTTGATGTCTTAGTGTGTCTGATGCTGGTTCTGGTGGTCATCTTCGTCATTCTCATGTAGTAATCATCATTACATTCTTTGGTTTTCTTATAGCTGTCACCTACACATGCCACTACAAAACTACTGGTTTACTTATAAATTTTTTTGTAAAAAATGCTCCCGTGAAAAACGTCTAATGTAACTCTATCCCTTACCAAAGGAAACAATATAGAAACAAGTTTAGTTCAAGTGAAGTCAAAAAGAAAAAAGGAGAATAAAAGAAATGTGAGCTAACAACAACCGTCGTCCTCTTATGTATGTGTATCTTAACGCTTGCATTTTTTCAGCGTAAAAGTTCTTTTTTGTAGTGTGATCATATTCCTATTTTTCTTTCACTATCAAGGTTTACGATAACTTAAAGGTAAACCAAGCTGAACTAAATGAGGAGGAATGGATGCCTTTTTTAAAACCATGCTCAGTTTACTCTTTTGATCAGATGCTATTGTAAGATACACCAGCTGAAATTAAGGTAGAGCAACGGAGCTTAGGGAGGAAAATGAGTCAACGTCAACAGTTGGTCGTGTAAAAAGAATTCTTTCCTTTTCTCCTTCTTCAGAAAAAGATATTCTGGTGAAGACAAAAAGACGTTATCCTATGCGTTATGAAAGGATTGTTTGGCAGCAGCATCAAAAATTACATAATAGTAGCGTAACCCTTTATATATCGCTTTGCGACCCATTCTAATATTAGTTTTTTCTCCAGGTCACATCCTTAGTCTTTTCATAGGGGAAGTTATTAATAACGCGTTTTTACAGCGACACAACAAAATGTATTTCTTGCATTTGGGCCCACATCACGTGGGCATATCCAGTCGACTCTATTCCAAGAGCAGCATAGAATGCAAACGTAGCAACTTTGAGAAATAGTACCTAGTTGTATTGGGTTGGGGATAGGAGTTTCTCCTAATAAGAAGAATTTCATGCTTATATGGCGATTTCTCATGGATACTGGAGTGGAGTTATCTGTATAGGGAAAATTCTCCATGAAAAACTAGAAAAAGGCCAGATGGTCTTTTTACCTGAGTTAAGTTTTCTTCTCTAACTCAAAAGTAGGCATTAGTTAAAGGAGTAAGTCTGGAGAAGACCCGAGCACAAACTGGCCACTGGCTCATCTCTGTAATCAAAAATTTGTTGGCTGGATGGATTCATAAAGCATATTGAATGTAAAGACCATTCGTCGTGTCATTTCAACATGACTAGACTCTCACCTGAACTGGCTCATTTTGACTACGGTTCCCAACCTAACAACAACTCTTTTTTCCAGACTACTTTTCCCATAAAAAACGCAATACAATTCCTATCCTAATGTAATAATATCTAATGATCCTCCGTAGTGGCATCGATCATCCCAATCCATCGTTTTCATTCCCTCTATATTCTCCCACCACAGAAAAAAGTTTTTTCAATTCTAATCCCTACAATCAAAAAAGGAGCTTAGCTTAAGCACAGGTAAGCAAGCATCAACACGATACAATGTTCCCCCTTTTTGGTTTTTGACAAAGCTCATGGATAAATATGGTGGTGGTGAGAGCCCATCAAAAAGTCAACTCATAGGCAGCATAAAAAAGCTTGAATATTCTTTCCTGTTGTATTTTTTCTATTTTTTTTTCTCAATGGAGTAAAAAGGGAATAAAAAAGGTAAAATGGGAAAACAGATGAATAAAAGCTCATCCTTTTTAAGCATTTACATACATGCATGTACACATTGTACTTTGGGGTTTCCTCTATTTCCTCCGAAGTTTATGGAGTAATTCGATTTGTCCGCCTTTACGCACAAAACGTTACGTAAGTAATAAGCGTAATGTGTTACGCATTTCTACTTAACTCTTTTTATGTATCGTACCCAGTACATATTAGAGATTTGATTGTACTTGGATTTTAAACAGGTAAGAGTACTGAAGAAGACATGTATCCTACGATCCTTGTAGTTCCCTACTTTTTTCATGTTTTTAATTCATGAAGTGTACGAAATAGGTCTAAAAAGTAGGCACTTCATAGTTTCATTTGAAGCGTTTCAAAAAAGCGTTTCAGTCTAGAGTACGGAGCACGGACTGAAAAGCACTTAGCTCCTACGTCCTACCTGTGTTCTTAGTTCGTGGCTTACCTCAGTTACCTGCATCTCATGAATTACACTTTAGAAATGCATCTGAATATCTTTTAAAACTCTTATTAAAATACATTACGTCACTACATACATATCCCATCCATTTAAAGCCTTTCAACTGTTTCAACTTTGCTTCTTGTTCTTATCCTTATCATTTCATTTCTCACTTCAAAATACAGAGAGCTCATGTCATGTCACTAAGCGCGAGAAAGCGCAAAAGTATCTCAGCACTTTAAAACATACTAATAATCAGTAATCTTCTCCACTTCTTCCCTAAAAAGCTTTTTGGGACAATAGAATACTACAATCCTTATAAGCTCCATTTAAACATAGTATTCCCATGCATATTCAGAGCAAAATAATTTCTCAGCGTCAGAGAGGAAATTCTTGTTGTGCAACAGCATCAAACCTTCTCTAAAGAAAATTGCGATTCTTGAATTGTCTAAACCTCGGAATAAATCTCATTCCTCAGAAGCTTAAGCTCTTCTCTACACTCTTGAGCCGACATAAAAATAAAGCCTTTGGGCTACAACCATATCATAAGTAAAGAAGAAACCAAGAATGATATTTACATTGTGAGACTTCTCTGTGTTTGCTATTGTTATGTTACGTATAGCGTGCAATAATGGTAAAGTGTCTGTAAAAATGTTAGCCAGGCCAGGCCAGCTTTGTATTCTGTAGAAAAGTTTTTCTTACATGTAAAAAATGATTAAGAAAGCTAAACTTAGTATCATATCCTCTGAGAGAAATTGCACGCGTTTCTCCTTTCCATTTTAATGTAGGCAACGCCTCAGAGGTAAACCAAACGTTGGTAAATATTTTTTTTCGCAAGATAATGTAATGCTACAATAGGGAAACAGTCGCGAAGAAAATTTTTGTAAGTTGTTCAAAGTTGTAACGTTCTTTGGCTCACTTGCTCAGAAAACATGAAGGATGAAAGGAACAGCAAATTGTACGAATACGAGCAAAATGTACTTAATGCTCTTCGCAGGTATCAAAATTGACTGTTTGGTTTTTGGTTTGGTAGCGTCGATGTTAGGAGCACCTGTTCTCTCCTTTTATGCAGTGAATACGAATACCTGAAAGCGTAAGAAATGTAAGCAAGTTATATAGGAATGCTTGGCCAATAATAATTTTCAATGTTGGCAAGTATAGTGCATGAGTTCATGTGTTGTGACTAGTTCGTTAAAAAATATTAAGCCGTTATTACTACAAGTGAGTCGCATGCAGTCGTATGAAATGTTAGAAATGATTTGGTAGAGGACACATGCACACATGAACATTGCAGAAACAATGTTCATGAAACACACTCAGAGACTGAGGTAGGCTTAGGCTTCCATTCGGATTGAAAATTTTCATAGGCAAAAGGAAGCAAAAAAAATTTTGTTGACGATTGCGAACTACGATATGATCATTAATGCTTTTTTGTGCAAACGGTTAATGTGAATGTGAAGTTGTAAAACGTGCTTCAATACCTCAATACGAGCCCTAGAGTTAACGTCCTGTTCTTCCTTTTTTGTTGGGATATTGATATTGTGTGAGTGTCCGTTGGATCGTGGCTTAAACTCAAAGACTCAAAGCTTATGGGTAGCCTAACTTTGGATTTTTTTTGCAGTTGCACTGATTGCACTCTACTAGAATAGGTGGGAGAGTGCAAGCTAGATTTATTTTGAGGAATGTGAGATTTGGATTGTGTATGAAGATACAAGATTTTTGCTGTTTTGTTTTTATGGATCATACTTAGGTTATGTTGTGATGTGACAGTGACAGCTCAATTTAACGAGATTCCCATGCATGTGCTGAATTTTACTTGGGGAGATTTTTGGGAAGTGTAACAAATTAGAGGAAAGGAATGAGTACGTGAGGAGGTAATAATGTGATTTTTAGATGATTTATGCAAATCCGTATAGTTTGTGTGCGTAACTGCATAAGCTTGAATTAATAAGAATTAATTTGGTTTGAGTGCAATCGCCTCAAAGATGCCAATTTCCTTATAAAGTTAAGAGTTTTCCGGATATGCATTGTACTTAAATTGTTGCCAATTATAGGATGAAAATAGTAATTTTTAGTTATGAAATGCTGAGTAAAGCGTATGTTAAACCCGCTTTTATACAAACCAAGCAGCATATAATGACACAAACGGATGTTGAAACAACAATAATCGTCAGCAATATAATTAAAGTGTAAAGTTCGTTATTTTTATCATTTCTTGATTCTCAAGAAAAGATTTAAATCATGCGTCCTCAGATCGCTTCACTTTTTTCAAATGGTAATATTTTGAGTAAGTTACATAATACCCACGCAAGTATCGACATTAGTAAAAGTTCATAGTTCACAAAACTCGCAAAACTATGTCAAATTCTATAAGCTATACCACCAAGAAGCATATATTTTGTTGCTCTGTTCTTCGTCTTTGTTGCTAGCATCAGCATCTTCCAAAAATAACGAACTGGGGAGGATGGGAGAAAAGGCAAAACATTTTATCCATATTGCTTTCTTATACATGTTTTTTCCATTTTTTCTTACTTCTCCCTCCAAAAAACTCAAACTTACTCAATCCTTCAAAATGATTATATAGTAAAGCATTTCCTTCTCATCTATTCGAAGACTTGGTTAAAACTAGCTGTTTTCCAGAGTGAAATGTCAGTAGTTCCCGTGCCCTTCTTGGGTTCACAGATAAAGATGCTACGTGTTCCTACACAGCTTCCAGCTATTCCAGCATACGTCTAAGTAGAGTCTTCATTGGAAAGCGGAAGAAGTTTACAGAATTAGTTACACGAAACAGGCAACCCTTTCACAAGTTCAGTTGATACCTTTTCCTTAAAACTTTTCAAAGCTGACATCTTCTCACGTTCTTACTCTGGTTCTGCCAAATAACAAAAGACTAGAATGGCACTGACATTAATAATATTATTATTGTCACTTCACCGTCTCCCCGTTTCCTTTTCTTTGTGATTCCCAGTGTCAACTTCATTTCTTAAAGTTGTGTATAAATATACATTTTCTTAATTACCTTCATGCCTTTCTCATCCTGTGACTGGAAAATAGCGATAAAACAAAATTTGCATGCTGAACATAAATACAAAGAACAGTACAAAGACAATGAAAAAACTTATCTAAACGGGTAGAGAATCAATGCTTTCATTTTACTTGAGACATCACCGCCTCAACTTCCGCCTTTGGGAAAATACGGGTAAAAATCATAAGGAATGTGAATCACCTACCTAAGGCAACTTGCTTCACTACAAAGAAGAAAGTGAAATGAATGACAAAGCCAATTCCATTCGTTCACTTTTTTCTACTTTGGCATTTTTATTTTCTTTGTCAAAATCAGAAGCCTAGAGAAAAAACTAGAGTTTCGTGAGCAAAACGAAGGAGAAAGTTGATATTAAATGAGAACAAGATTGTAATTCAAAGACGGTAGAAATAACCACGGCGGAAAAAGAACGATCGGGAAGTACTTTTCCATAAAGAATTTTGGAAGAAAATGTTGTAAGTTGTAACTGTGTTCATTCATGCTATTCAGGCATGACATATCTATCATTGTTTATTATTACAGGAATTAACGAAAAATACATATGGAGCATACTATTTAGTCAGAGGTCTGTGGGTGAATGCTTACCTCATTTTAGGAAAGAACATTTGCATGAAAAAGGAGATTTTACGACATGACTGGAATAGTGGAATTACACATTTTTTGTTGGCGGTTGAATCTTCCATGATTGAATGTTACTGGGCGTTTCATTGAGTTTTTAAATCATGAAGGAAATTTGCTTTTGCTCTTTATGGCAAATAGATTACACTATTTACATTTGGTAGACTGGAGCATGGTCGTAGGTTTGGACAAGATATGATTATCATTTGATAAACAAAAAATACAATTATAATATCCGAAAGTGTTATCAGCAGCTGCAGATAATGCTTCATGATTCACTTTGTAATGAGAAATTCATATATGAATGCATTTGTCTGAAGAGGTCTGACTTGTTGACTCATTCAAATTGTTTTTCTGAATCATCACATTTTATTTAACATTACAGGTGGAAAAATGGAAGCAAATTGAAACAGTAAATGTTGGATAGTGTTAGTGGCAGCAGTGCTGGTGCGAATATTTTTTAAAAATTGATAGTAAAAAAAGTTTTAATACTATGTTGCAGAAAATTGGTTATACTAAACTACAACTTCCAGTGACTTTAGTTTAATATCCCATATTGGCTGAAATGTGGACGAAATTTCATTTTGTGTAATTATATTCCTTCTGCATGATATCATTGTTATGGACCCCCAGCTACTTTCAAAAATCTTTTAGTTGTCAGCCCACAAAGGAGAAATGTTAATCTGCCTTGGTTACATGCTATAAATGTCCTCAATTAAAAATGTGGAAAGAGGATAGTAGCTCATCGCGGACTTGTACTGGAAGAACTAAAATCCCAATCTCACAATGACAATGAAGATGCCTCAAACAATAGAGCATAATGAGAAGATTTGTCCATGTCGTAATGGAAATCTTCAAAGGAAGAATAAAACTCTGGAGAAAAATGGGAGAGAGACATTAATTATCCCAGAGACAGGAGATGAACTGAGAGACCTTACTTGTCATTATGAAAATGATGAAATATGGCCACAAATAAGCCAAGCTCAAGCAGCCCATTTTCATCCTCCTAACTTTACATTCTGTCTCAAGCGAAATTATTTGAGAATACGTCAAAGCATATTTCCTGAGAAACAATTAGTTGCAAGGGATGACGCCATGAAGAAAGTACGAAAAAAGACAAGATTCAAGGAGAATCTGGAAGGCGGAAATGAGAACGGAGAGGAGGATTTTATTGCTTCCTTTCCTAAGTCAATATTATCTTGTTCAACGACCTGCACTACTCCACCATCCACATACACTTGCTCAAATTCTAAAGAACAATCTTCTAGTGTCTCATTCCACCCGGAGAATGGGAAAAGAACAACAAGTGGTCCTTTCACAGAACCTAAACCATTTTCTTTGAATATTCCGTCATTCTTTCTCTTCCGTTTTTTGGTGTTGTTATTTTGTATATTCGTGATAAGCCCAGTGAGTGTACGTGGAAATTTAGTTGGTGGAGTTATTACAGTGCCGTTAGTACTGGATCGTGTGGACACACCGTATTACATCAGAGAAGATGTGATTGTCGCAGAATCGGGGGAGTTGGTCATTAAACCTGGCGTTCAAATGCTCTTCTCACCAGCCGTGGGGATTACTGTCTTTGGCAGACTTGTAGCAGAGGTAAGCCTTTTTGTAACACATTAGCTCAACCTTAGAACCTAGGTCGTTAATAAATATATGATAAATTAATCATTTAACTTTTATTGCTCACGCGTGCTTGATTTTTTCTGGCAAAATGCACTTTTCATTTCGTAATCATATGCATTTTACACAATTTTTATGTGGAGCCCAGCCCACTTTAAGTTTCAACTTTTTGTAACTTCTCGATAAATAAATAAGCAAAACGAAAGCCGTAAAACTTTGATTCATCAGTAAGAGTATCATATCTTATAAATTAATTCGCATTGAGAGCATTTATCTTAATAATAAGGACAATGTATAAAGAATCAGAGCCTACTGTACCTTAGTGCCGGCATTGTCTTCGTCAGGTACAAAAATTGCGTATTTTTTTTCTCGCAAAGTATGAAATATGAGAATGATGGGTCGAGGTACCCAATTTACACTCGAATATGTTTGTTGTTGGTGATGATGATGATGCAGTAACGTAAAACGGTAATGTACCTTGTAAAACGTAGTTTTCGTGACTGTTTTAGTGTTTTATGATCTTCCTTGCGTCATCTTACATATCGTAAGATATGTAGCTAGTCACAAGAAAAGGAGTACACTGTATCTTTTTTGTCAGGTTCAAATCTTCAAATATGACTTGTTATGGCCATGTTGCGATTGCAATGCAATGCCCTCGTTCATTATCATTAGCTTGATCACTGACAGAAATAAAATTAGGTGGAGATGGCAAGTCCATTACCTAATTATATCTTTTAGGATGTTGTGACTTTGTAAACTTAGAAATTAGAGGAGTTACAAGTTCTCGCCTAAACAAGGTTTTACCGTTGCATTAAGAATAGAACAGCTTGTTTGAATTCGAATTCAAGGTCTTACATATGTCGCTCATTTTAACATGCGAAATAAAAGTAGGTAAATACACTGTCTCATACCGTATCATTGAACTTGGGAATGAAATGTTTTTGGCACTGTGATTGTGATGATTGCAGTTGATGCTTGATATTAGGAGGATTTCATATGCCCCGTAGTTATTAGTTCGTAGATGCATAATCATAACATGCCGTTAGATTTGCGGTATGAATAAAACAGAACTTGCGGAGAGTTATGGAATTTCGTATGGAATGTAAATGCGATCTTCTTCATTAGATTTTAATGTAATTTAGTCAAAAGTCAAAACAATAAACACGCAGAAATGTTTCAATTTAGCATTTAAGTCTGTTCGAATGATCGCATGAATCGGATGATTGATGAAAAATTGAACATTAAATTATTTAGGGCTTTGCTCTACTTAAATATTCGATGCAAAGAAAATCCCAAAGTGGTTAAAGCTGGAGAAAATTGTTCGTGAAATGTTCTTAAATGAGAAAATTTTGACAATTTTGCCATCTAAGAAACTTAATCTAATCTTAACACTTTTAGAAGAGATTAGTAGATGCAGATGCATTTTTACCTTTGATTTAATGGTTAACTGAAAACATGTATTCCTCTGAGACTAATTGCTCAAATGTCAACTAATATTTCTTTTGTAGGAAAAATCTTGGTATGCAAAAGTACTTAAAGATTAAAATAGCTCTTTTTTTGCCGGAGCAAACGCCATTAGACATTTATTTGTCCATCACGCAATTA
>JAANSQ010000774.1:0-19228 GCA_036850885.1 Lepidocyrtinus dapeste | reverse complement strand
TGAAAAATGAGTTAAATAGCACCTTGCTTGCTTCTATTAATATTTTGATTTTACACTGATATATGGAATCTCTCTTTTTTATTAAAAAGACAAATAAACATTTTAGTGATAGTTTCATGATTTTTTCATGGCCCAAATATGTAAATACATGCTCACTCGTCTTACTGGAAGTTTGGAGTACCTTTTACTTATTACTTCTTAATCTTATTATGTGTTAAATGGCTTGTAGAGAGACACACATAGTATTCTGCAGTTCTGCACCTTTTTCGACTTCCTCCAATTAAAAAAATCTGGCCTCATAATGTAAGCAACACTGGGCGTTCAACTCGCAACGATGTGTACCATCTGATTTTATTAATTGTCGCTACACATATCAAATTGAATTTATACGTTAGTTAGCAGAAAAGAAAATTTTACAAATTCTATAAAATTATAAATAGTTGCCAGACAAATAGTATGTATGAGTGCTTCAAATTTTAAGCAACCAAAACATTCACAAATGTTTCGGGAAAATTTACCAAATTATAACTAAAAGCTTATTTATATATCATTGATTATTGCTAACAAAAAATGACTAATTCGATCTGCGATTAATATTCAAAGATGAAAATAATAAAACCACAAGAAATTAAAAATTACCTTCTTGTGATCGATGAGTCTTGACGATTAGATTTCGTCAAAATTCAGCATCAAGTATTTAGATTACAATAATATATCATGTCGGAACAATTGTATGTTGTAATGTTGTATTAGTTGCTTTTTTTATTCTTTATTGCCCTGCTATATGGTCACAAATAGTTTTTATGAAAGGTAGGATGCATTTTTATTTTAATTCAAGGCGATTTTCATACATAAATAGAATAGCTTAACGGCACGGACAATATGATAACAATTAGTCAGTGTTTCATCTAAAAATACAAATGGAGGGGACATAAAATTTGTACTTTCCGATGAAAATATGTGCATATAACCAAGAAATAACAAAATTTTGAATATTATATCTATTTAATTTCATAGAAATTTTTGTTCAAAATAACGCTTGGAAACTTAGCGAAAGTAACCTAAAGTTGACCCTGGTTGACAATTTATTTGATGGTCAATTTTGTCGTTTTCCTAATTTTGAATATGCATCTTCAACGCTATGCAGTATTAGTGGACTTTCCAAGTTATTACATATCAGTCCTAATTTTGTATAATGGTAGTTTAAAATTTAAACATTCAGCAAAATTTTGTCAGCAAGTGAGTCACTTCATTTTCATTTGCTTTCAATAGAGGTCCTATGAAATGCCACATCTGCTACAGTTTATTTCATGTATGCAATATAAATTTAAAATGTTAATTCAATGCTAATAAAACCCTGAAAGAACCGGAATGGGGTAAATTAGTCCTCGCTTTTATGTACTAAAGAATCAAAACTTTCCAAGTCAAAGTGACAGAGGAAAAACGTGAAAAGAAGGAATGAAAGACATTCGCACGTCTGAACATTTGTATACTCTAAAAAAGCGCTCCCTTAGCTCCTCCAGTGTCAGTATCATTGGTTGGACATATTTATACCATAATATACACACATATCCCATGACGGACTAAAGCGGACAGGCAGTGGATGAAAATAAATGCAAGGAGGAATTATATGCGAGGTTATATACTTCAGTATTCAAGGGAGCTCTCTCTAAAAGCGGACTAGTGATGGTGTCATCGTCATATCTTGTAGCGTTTGTTCCCTCCATCCATTCCCCTCTCCATTCAACTCACTCATTCATCCTAAATGTGTACCTACGTACACGCACGTTCCTTCTGAAAAATAAAATGCATACGAATAGAGAACTCTGGAGAGAAGATAAAAATTTTATTACTGACAACACGGAAGGGAGTAAAGTATTTTTTCGAGAGTCGAGACAACGAATAATGGTATCTGGTACACATATGCTTAAACCTCGCTTCGTGAGCGTAATAAAAGGGAACTCTGTTATATAACAGAGTTTTTTTTACACACATACACATTTAACTGCATATCCCATATCCGCATATAAGAGTTAGGCATTTTATGAAAAGTAATATTCCCTGCTAGCTTCCGCCATCTTCTTATCCAGAGTGAATCCTTTGTTTTCTCCGAATGACTACTGATTTAAGTTTTTCCTCTGTTCGTTCCTGTTCTGCGTTTACGGACCATATAAGAAGGTATACAGCGGTCCGTATTGTTGTACCTACGTATATGTAGCACGCTAGTAATATCTGTAAATAGATGGACAGAAGAGGCTTGTTTTCCAAACAACTTTCTTGCAATGTTTCCATCAGTTTCTGACATTGGCTTTGAGCCTGTGGTATTGTAATGCACTATTTTCTGTGTAGGCAACAAAAAATAATAATGAAAGGAGTAATTCTGTTTACAGCTCAAATGTACAATCTCATGATACTTCGTAGTTCGTTGCCTTTATGTTTCTGGATGAAAATGGATGGAACAGAGAAGAGAAAGAGGGAGGAAGCAGGGACATTGTAAAACATTTTTTCAAGCTTAAATGTATATACTTCTAGATATATATACATCAGCGTAATAATCCCGATTCTGTGAAGTAAGTGGCGACTTGTGGGTATTGGGTATGCATCTAGGCTTCTAGAGAAAAACACAAACTTGTTATACCGTTCGTTTTGTTGCTTTGCAGTCTGCCCGAGCAAGAAAAGTGTTTATTCTCGGTCTCTTGTCATCGAAGTAGTGTTTCTATAAAGGGTAAAGAATGAACCTAATAGAGGAAGTAAGTAGTCTTGGCCAACAAACTTAATTGCGCTGTTACATTAACTTTTAAGTGTAGTGTCTTCCGTTAGAAAAAATAGATAGAGTTAAGCATGTGTTAACTGGAGCTGGGCGATATAACGTTTGAGAAACAGTGACATAGAGATATAGCGCCCTAAAGATGACCAAGCAATAGTATGTTCCATTTTTTCCCTTTATAATGTAATCGGTCAAAAGTTGGAATAAAATTTGTCTGTGTGTTCTGACAAAGTAGTGAGCGTCATTTGTGTAGAGCAATAACACAAACTATTCATTTTCTACAATGAATGGCAACCACAGTGCATTATCTTGTCCAGTCAACAATTTCTGGCCTTTCTTCTAATCAAGTGTATTCAATTCAAGTTGTGCCATTGAAACTCATTAAGAACACAAGTTAATCCAAATTAAACTGGGAATAAATATTTGATTTTAGCCGGTTTCTAATGTAATTTTGTCCGAAATTCAATTTAGCCTTCCGTAAGTAGAATTCTAAGTAAAAAATTGATGTAAATTAGTATGACTATATTGAACTGCAATGTGGACAAAAATTTGCCTTGCGTAGTCCATGACTAACGTCCATTTCAATTGAGCCAATCAATATCTTATTTTGAGATATAGAGACTGACTTTCGATGATAGTACTACATGCCTCGAATTTGCTTTATTCAACTAGCAACTAGCGCTATCCAATTCTTCATAGACCTCGTTATGAAATTAGCGTTCCCTTTTTTCTTTAACAAAGCATAAAGAAATGCCAGTTTGCTTAAGTCGATATTCCGCTCAAGAAAAAACTTAGTATTTCAAATGAAAAGAGGATTATTTATAGTACTGAGCAAAAGTTGTCCTAGAAGACTTGATCATAATAATTATGATTAAAGCGTTACAGTAGTATCATGTTGACATCCTCCTCACCCTTGCTGTGAAAGACAGAACTGGTCGTGCATCTTTTCTCTATTCCTTTTCGTGAGTTTATTTAATGCTGGTTTTCAATGAAACTACAGGCAAAACAAAACAATTTTTACATTTGCGATGACAATGGACCTATATAAATTCGATTGTTCATATCACATCTTCAAGACGTATTATTATTGTTGATAGTAATAATGGTAATCAGATTATGCAATGAGCCAGTACGAAGGAAGACATAGAAGAAGACACAAAAGAAGCCTCTTATTGAACAAGTTCTCAGAGTCATATAGACTTTCAGGTCTTATCTAAACTCTATTGAACATCTTCATTCAATCACTTTTATTCGCTCACGTTCATCACATCAACTAAACCTTCCGCGTGTAGAGAACACCTTTAAATAAACAAAAAATACTAAATACTGCATAGCAGTACACAAATATATATGTCTTTTTACTAGTCTGCAGCTCTCCTACCGCTGCAACAACTATGACTATCATCACCCTTTTTGCAAGTTGTGTTAGTGTCGTTCCTGTGTTCAACCATGAGACTACCTCTTTGTTGTTGCAGAAAATTTAGTTTACTAAAATGTTCATATCCGATATTCGTGGAGCACAACAATGAAATCGATATTATTACCTAGTGTACAAGATTTTGTTGACTTTATTTTCTACTCCTCATTAACATGACAGTAAACGTCTAACCTGTGTAATTCGTTATAAAAGATTTTGTTTGTGTTGAATTGCTTCGGGTTAAAAAAATCGCTCCAAATGAAACTGGACGTATAATTTAAAAATTAGTCAAATGCTACAATCTTCATTTTTTCATCCGAAAACTTAATTTTAAGTGATAATTATTGTTAAGGTGATCAGTGTGTTCAAATGCCTCAAACATGGAGGGACATTCTTGCCATTTATTATAAAACGGTAGCCTAATCAATACTTTCAACGTGTTCCTCAGGGAAAAAAATTAGAGCAAACGTTGGTTATCGTATAGTATTGTGGAGTTTTGTAAGTATCTTGCTTCAATAAGGACCAGAACTTACGGATTAGAGTGAGTGAGCTTAAGTTACATGGTTTTGTACACCAAAGTAAAAAAAAACCATCGTTGCTAAAAGTTTATCTCTGTGCAAATTTTTCTTCAAACGGATTCATTTAGGACGCACACGCGTACAAAATTATTAAGCAAAATTAATTGGATCGGAAAAGCTTAGTGGGAATGACCATACATCAAGGCAAGCTCATTATTTTCGATAACATTCTACATCAATCGAAATGTCCGTTTTAATAAATTGATTCATGTGTGTTGTGCCTTCTGTTTGCTCTTTTGGAAAAACCATTTGTTTAATCGGATTTCCCTGAGAATTTCTTTCCACTAAATTTAATATTCCTCATGTGGACAAACAGTTGGTCATGTTGCAAGTTTTCCATTAACGTTTGTAGTGTTTGAAAAATATTAAATAGGCGTATTGGCCTGCAAATGAAAACATCAAATAATGCTGTACATTTGTTGGAAGATATGTCCATGACTGTGTAATTGAAATATAAACCACTACTGCATACGTTCAATTATTGGGTGAATGAAAATATTATATTCAATAAATAAACATACTTCAAGTCTGAGCTATTCTAAGGTCACATTTGAAAATCGAATCAGAATTAATTGGAGACAAGGTTATTCCATATACAATTTCAGGAGCACTATACTTTGTGAAGCAATGTCTGCAGAAAATTGGAAATTATTAATTGGGGCATATTACATTGTATTACACCCAGGATGGTTTAAATAAGATTTTAAAAGCTGACTTGGCTTAAAGCTCTGCTAATTATTGTAAATGACTGTTTCAATGTACATGAACTGTTATGAAAATACGAGTCGTGGGATGTAAATCACGTGACAAGGTTGCCATCTCCAACTAAATTGGACAAGAAAATTGTACAATCAATAACTGTTCGTTTACATAATAGATCAATTAGTGTTGTGCTTTGTGCGAATGTTTCTTTTCGCTGCAACAAAAGGTACATTAAATCAGTAACTCGAAGTGAGCCAAGAGAACCTTAATTGAGTAAAATGCTTCAATGAATTTTTAGCTGTGAAATATTTGCCGGTGTCACCGCACAAACTGCATTGAACTTTTACTTGTCAATGAAAATTAAGGAACACACGCAGTTGGGCATCTAATTCATAATTAAAATGATATGTCATGTCAATGCCAGCAGCAGGATATAGCAGGTATGTAAACGTTTTCAACTTCTTTCTCAGCCTAAACTCATTTGTCAGTTTTCAAAATAGGGTACGTATTTATGGAAACACTATTTGCAAATCCAAACTATACAAATAAGCACTTAAACCCTACGCAAATAACTCCATTCAGTAAAGAATACGTTTTCATTTAGTATAGTTTTCTATCGGGATTTGTTTTGCCCATCGCAAGCGTGGTTTTCCATGTTCCCTTTACGTGGCTTCTGCAATTTTCATATTGACATTCTGGCAAGGTGCTCACGCAGCTCTCTGCATTCCTAATTCGAGTAACTCATGAATTATTAAATTGTAATTTTTGGAAAAGAAAAAATATAAACAGGGATGATATAATTACTTCAAATTAGTAAGAAAGGAGGATGTATGAGAAGGAAGCCATCTGAATAGTTCATAATCGATTACATACCCTACGTATTGACGTTGTCATTTAATATAGAGATTTTTTAAATTGAAAGTCGCCACGGAATGGCAAACAACCATTCTACTACATCGTTGGACCTTGATATTTACTGCGTGTTTTTTATATTATCATGTCATCGGTATTGTCAGCATTTGATTATAGGAGTTTCCTAATTTTGAGGTGAATTCTTGAGAAATATGTGCAAAAGCCAAAGCATGCCTAAGGATTGAAATTACACCTTGAAAAACTCATGTCATTCTTGAGTTTTTGGCACAACTTGATTAGTCACTCCTACCAAAGTAAATGGGAAAGGGTTTACTTTCCTGTCCTGTGGTTCTATAGCTCTGTTTGAAAAAGAATGCTTACAAGGTGACTCTCGATAACGATTTTCAATAAGAATAAAATGATCGCAATACGCATAATGGCAAGGCTACTATGATACTATATTAGCTAAAATATGAGACTCCTTGTCCTATCAGACCTAATAAAGGTGGAACTATTGAGTTGGAATCGCCACCTAACCGATATTCTCAGACTGATCATGAGTAGATGTTATTCGTTCTGAACATAAATTTATTAATATGCGATAAATAAATATTTACGTCTAATCATTACTCTGGGTAAATATAGTAAATAACATACTATACTTTTGTAGAAGTAGAAATTTATGTAATTAATTATTCATGTTACGTTCTTATTGATATGCCGTTGTTACGCCCTATGCAGACATTTAGTCTACTTAGATTTTTGCGCGTAATCATATATTTTTATGAACAAAACTCGCGAGAAAGCATAAATGTAGGGAAAAAATGAATCGATCGAGATGAAATAAAACCCTTATGTCGTATTAACAAAACAACACCCCGAACTAATCGTGAGTTTGATAGCATTGAAGCAAATAAAGCCACGAAGATGTTATTACCGCATCTAATATATTTTCCTGCAATACAAGCTTTTTAAATTTTCCAAATCAGTCGAATGAGTTAAGAGAGGAATAGTCCAACTGAATAACTTAAAGTCGTTCGCAATAAACAAAAGTCTGCTCTATTTAACTACGGAGCATATTAAAACTTTTATCCGTTGTATAAGAGACTTTTATCAAATCGTTACGTTTGAATTATGTGAACTGTTCAAAGGTAAAAATATTCTCAAACCCTTTGGTGCATGTAGGGCTCATGTGTGTACTTCTCTTATAGTGCTTTACTCTCTGAAAATTAAGCTTATTCCTGGAAGTATTTATTCAAAATTTACCAAATTTAGCTGCTTTAATTAATTAAAAGGGTTAAATTACATATATGCGTAGAAGTGTATGCATGAATTAAAAAGGTTTTAATCGTACCCTTTGCAAAATAAGAAATGATACATTTTTTTGTTTATTTTTACGTGGATTGTGAGTTCTTGGTTCCAAGCAAGCAAAACGTTGAAAGTTTTTTGGTAAAACATGCGAATAAAATTATATTGCAACTGGCAAGTGGTGGCAATGATCATTTTGCTCTCCATCTAGCAAAATAATTTATGAGCACATTGTTCCGGATGACTTGCACATTACACACGCACATTGAGCTTGCGAGACCACTATAACATGCCAAACTTTACACGCTGAACTTAAGGACTGAATACACGCTTACTATTCACTAGCCTTTTTTCAAAGGAAACTATAAAAATGTCGCATGTTCTTAAGGTGCTCGAAGAAAAGCTTTATCTTAGTATTCAGACACATAACATACATTTTCTAATTTGGTAATCCTGAGTAATGCATACATACATACAATGTACAAGGACTTGTAAACCTACCATCAAATTTTGTGATGAAAAACTATGATTAAGTTCAGATTTACTAAATAAATATTCCTACGTTGTGTTTATTACATCATCAGTTTAAATTTTAAACTTTAGGTACGCAAGGTTTCCATCATTCACACCTATCATTATCTTTGATTGTCAGCAATAGCATCTACCCACTCCGAAATTTATATCTTGAAAAGTCTCGTCTCGTACTTTGCATTTAAGCAAAACTCTATAGTTAGCTGTAATCATAAATAATGTTTTACCACACTAAATTTAATCAGTTTTTGCCCCGAAAAATATTTGTAGTGACAGACAAAGTCAGTGAATGGATTATTTTTCCTCATCTTGAATTTAATTTCATGTTGACTCACTCGCGGGATTCGGAATAGATGCCAAGATTTCTTGAGATCTATCGCTTTAAATCCTGTTTCACTTTTACTTACAGGTTTAATATCATTTTGTACAGTGCAGGATGCAAATTCTAACTTTAAACTTCATTATTAAGTGTTCAGGTTCCATTGAACTGAGAAAATAATATTGATACGTAGTTTCACTACATGCTTGTGTTACGCAATACTTGTCGGGCGTTACCACCCAACGCTCGATATATTTCATTGAAAAAATGGATTTCTTCATTCAACCCTTCAATTTATTTCCCTATCCAATTTCACGAGAAGGAAATGTACGAGCTTTTGGTTTGCATATGTTATTCTCTGTCACATTTTCTTCGTTTTTGTATTACTGACTGTAGAAAAATCCGGCAAACCCAGAGTGAAATACTTGCTCCTTTACGATATCCATTCGTAACATTGCATTCATTTTGTTTCATGCTAAATTCTGCATGTGGTTTTGCACAGACAAAAATTCGAATGCAACTATGTCAAACTTTTAAATTTGATGCTGAGTTCAATAATAGTTCAAGGAGCTTTGACTTCTTTTGAGAAATTGGTTGGTCATCAAATGGCAAAATTGAAATTCTGAGACAAAGGCGCATTAAAGTTAGAGTAAAAGCAGGTCAACTTTTAGAAGTATTTGATGTTTTTATTCTTGTTTGATGTTCTCTCCTGGATAACAATACTTGCACATTCCTTTGCCTTGCAAAATAGATCTTTTTTCTCTGAAAAACGTCCGAGAAAAAAGTTCTGGGGTGTTAATAACAGTAATGGTAACTAACTAAATAAAACAATCGAAAAATGCCGCTTATTACAATCCGAAATGCCGTACGTCTCCAGACGGAAAACATTTTAAAAGTAAAGAGATTTAGGTCTATTCATAAGCAGGGAGAAGATAATGCAACACGACTCTATTTCCTGTCTTTACGTCGCTCACTGTAAACTGGGGAATTGAGTAAAAGACAAGCCCTGAGAAAACATTGACATGCTTTGCATACATATGGTAAAAATGTAGCTATTTGACCCAAAGCATCCCAACTCTTATGCCAAGTTACGGTTCCAATTCTCTTCTTCAGAAAGACTTTTTTGAACTTATCTGGAGAACGATTCTACACAGTAGTTGAGTTCCCTAGACTTTTAAAACTTCTCTTTATTTGGAGCAGTTCTCTAGAGTACCTGCAACCATAACTTGAAACTTGTTTTACTGTCTTAACAGCAGTGATTTTTACACAAAGAGCCAATTTCAAACGAGGTTGTATCCTACATCTACAACAATGTGTCATGCATTTATGTGTAACTTATACAACATGAATAATGTTAATATTCTAGAAGTATTACTGAAGGTGATTTGATCATCAGGTACAAATGAGTCATGATTTTTATCGTTAAAGGATTCGTTGTTTGAACTGTAAAATTTTAGGCAAAACTGATGCAAATTTTTCGAAATCATGCTGTGTGAGCTCGAATTTCACAATTTTATATACATTGAGTTGAGGCGAAACATCTTATCGTCTGAAAATCATGTGTAAATAAATTGCCCAAATGATCTAAACCAATTAACGTGACAAATGGATGTGTTTAAATATCGCAGTAGTCTTTATTAGAAGCTTCTTGAGGCAATTACGTGGTGTTCGTTTACTTTGTCCTCGAATTTTTTATTTGAAAATTAAATACTTAAACATTGAATGCTTGTCACTTATTGGTTTTTACAAAAGGATTCTCATACATAGAATTATAACGTATCTCTCTAGAAAAAGCTTTAACTAAATGTATCAAGCAATTCTGTAATAAATCCTTGCATCTTATGTATTAATATGTGATCTCTGTGTGTTTGTGTGTGTCTGTCTGTCCGGAATTTGCAGGGGGCAGCACTGCATGCAAGCAAATACGGAGGATCTGGAGGGGCTGAAATTCAGGGCTTTTGGTCGTTCAGCATAAAAAAAANTTACCATATGGACTTATTTTGCTGCCTTCCAAGGAAGCGGAGCTTCCTTATCTTACACATAACTTTGTTTTTCTTTATGCTGAACGACCAAAAGCCCTGGGCTGAATACTTTACTTTAAATCCTTAGTAGAGTCGTGCAATAACGCCCGTACCTGCAGGCACCCGACACCTGCCCAAGCGTAAGGCGCCTGCAGGAGCGGGCGTTGTTGCATATCTCTACTCCTAATCAAATGAATATTTAAAATGCTTTAGATCCAGAATGCATAATTACTCCAGATCACGTATATTCTTAGCTTAACTATTATTAATGATCGTTTAAATTTTATTTCTTAAATGCCGAAGGCATTGCGGGTTACTGGTTTTGAATATGTGATGATGTCCTCTGTTCTGTCTCAGGTATAAACACACCCAGATTAACTAGGAATTATTTCTAAATCTTAGTTTCTGACTACTTTATGTCTAGCAAAAACTCCATTACATCACATCATTCTACGGTAGCTGAGTTTTTGAGCACAATCCCTGCAAACCTGTCAAACTAAAAGTCTGACACATTTTAAATAAATGTTTCCCATGGGACACTTCAGGGTTAGAATTCGAATGAATGGTGGAACGAACATATGTATATGCATATAATCGGATTTATGAAGTACTTCGGCATTTTTCCTTTTTGGTATTTGGAGCAGAGAAACTTGACCCCCTACCTTTCCTACTTTTTATGCTGCACTCCATCACATTTTTTTCATCATAGAGGGACTTTTGACATGCACCCATTCGTTGTCACCGCGTACTCTCCTGTAAGTTGTGCCATATTTATACGTAAGAGTATTAACCTTGTAAATCTATAAATCAAACAGTGATATGACATTAGTGGGTGTATACCTATTGATCTATCGCTTCCAACATTTTTTTCTTACGAAGAAAGTATATGTGGCTCAAAACTTTGGCTAAACAATAAGACTTTAAGTGTGCATATTTGTGGTAATATGGAATGCACCAAATGTTTTTTATTTAGCTCAAACCAAACACGTTCAATGTCGTGATAACTTTGTAGCTTACAAATTACAATATATGCACTTTGTTTTCGTTACCACCATGCTTTTGTCACTACAACAATGGTCTACAAAAGCCACACACGTCAATACATAACTCCTTCCATACAATACAGAACCGGAAAACGAAAAGTGCAGATTTGTCTATCATATGTTTCATTTTAAATTGACCATAAGTCACTTGAAAATACTATGACGATGAGCGTATTGAATGAAGAATAACCAGATTTCCTATTGATAGTTTGATTTATTCGTCAGTGTTTGTTTCGGACTACATGAATAACAGACAAGGTTTTCTCATTCTTTTACAGTCCGATAGAAATATTCATGAACGGAGTTTGCAATGTGAAAGCTTTCAAAAATTCTCTTCACAATTTACAATGTAGCTGGAAAGTTTTCACTTCAGACCGTAATTTATCGATGGAACATGGTCTAATAAATTAAATCTAAACTTGTAGAAGTATCAAACCCTAATTAAATTGGAAACAGAAAACTAAAATTCCAAATAAGCATGCAGTAATCATCTTTACTTAAATTATTTATCTCATAAATCTCATCCATATTTACATGAGTTCAACAATACATTTAATATCCCTTTCAATCCTGTTTCATTTCCTATTTGCTACTAACGTTGTCTTATTGCCTTCGAGTTTAACATGAACATGAATAAATTACACTCAAAATTTAAATTTCCACGGGAATTCGCTATGATGAGATGAGTTTGAAAAATTTTCTAAAAAGAATAAGTCAAAAAACCTTTCTATGGAAGGCATAGTACTTCACTTTGCTTGCCTTTGGAGAAAAGTACTTTTCTCTTTGTTACTAGGCGTTGCGTTGTAAAAGCCATGAAGTAAAGTGTGCTTGAATATGGGTATCAAACTTTAAACATGGAGGTGGTGAAGTAAGTTTCCAGCCGTTGTGGTGGTAGTAAGGCTCTTCTGCGACTGCCTACCTATGTAGTATAATACGTATGGACACTTGAAACTTTACCTCCTTTACGGTAAAGCCACCAGTTTGAAAATAAAACTCTTGTGTTTATGCAAACACTTCCATTGCCCGTCGTTTTTTTGCGTCTAAAATATAAAATATTTTTTAGAAAATGTGTCATCTAACATGTAAATTTAAACTAAAAATCTCACTTGAACTTTTCAAAAATTATGGAATAGATGGAAACATGTAATCAGTGTCTTAGAATGTAATAAGGTTCAAGTTGGCTTAGAATTAGTGCTAAAATTTTACTTTCGCATGAACCTGCCTTTTATTGCCACTCGAAGGTGTAATTTCCTCCACCAAAGCTCATTTGTCTGACCATCTTATTACAAAAACATTGATCGTGTTTGCCAAAAGCAATAATATCGCTTTGATTCTGAGACTAAAAAGTCGAGGCTGACGTTTGAAAGTAAGCATGGCAAGTACGAAATTGTACGGAATCACTAATGCTTACATATTTAAGTATGTTCAGTTCGAAGCAATTTTACATTCTGACTTTACTTTCATTTGGAACATGCTGACTTCACACGGATAATATTTACAATGCTTAATATTTCTCTTCGGAAAATATCGTATGCGACACTTTTAAACCAAAGCAATAATTCAAATTGTCATTCTTTGTTCAAAATATAATCCTAAAAAATATCCTGACTGCACCCCTGGGTGTTATCTATTCAAAGTAGCTGAAAATAAGAACGGTATGTTTTAAAGTATTTATTTCACATAGAATATTGCTTGCTCGTGATTTAAATGTGTATTTTTTTGGTATTCCTGTAAAATCAGAATGTTTCTTAAATTTTAAAGAAATAATTCGTTAATACATCTTAGATTAAAACAGACCTTCATTAAATAGTCTCAGATATTGTGTGGAATAAAAAAAACACCAGTTTTTGTTTTCGAAACAAGCTGCACCGCACCACCGGTACTATAAAAAACCTGGTTGGAATAAGCTTCACTATACTTAAGATGTAGATACACGCGAATAAGGTAGGTGAGAGTGTTTGTAGTGTAGAGAAAAATCTAGTGTTTTTGCCCACTTCAATATATTAAAGAAGCACTTTTGTTTTTGACTTTGCTATATCGCTTTTGCGGTTTCGAGTAGAGAATAATGGGCGAGAGAAAAGTGCACCGATGGCAATAATAAATAATAATTCCAGTAGCAGAAGTAACACTGAGTCACACGAGCAAACCTTTATCAAACATGTGTGAAATTTGAAAGGAAGCCACTAGCTTCTACAAAGAAAAGCAGTAGAGCAATGACAGTGCACGGAAGGAAGATACGTAGCATGCTTTTGCCGTAATGGCGACGAAGAAAATTGCGTGTCTTTTGTCCCGAAGAAATCGTAGAGGGAAGAGGAGATACGCATTTAGGTTGGATAAAAAATAACAAAAATTTGGGAGGCATTCGTAGCAATGCATGCAATAGAATATATCATTTTTATTCGTCCCTACGGGTAAATAATTGTTCTGATGGGGAGAGTCTTTTCCCTGTGATAAAAACGTAAAAGTTTTCAAAACCTTTAGACACGTAGCCGAATTTAAGTTAATACTTTACTGCTTTACAATATAAACATTATAACACAGTCTTGAAATTCATTTTGAATGAGTTGTCAGAAGCTAAATGTATTTGTTCGCTATTTAGAACCCCCTTTTCGATCGACATGTCCATATCAAAACAGATAGACACACCATAACAATACTAGCTGTTTAGGTTCAGAAAACTAATAATGGACTTATGCATGCAAAGAAACCTAAGACGAGTTAGGAAAATATGCTTACCAAAAAAGGGTTGGGAAAGGGTTTTATAAAAATACTTATTGATATTATGAAAGACACACACGACGAAGCAAATAGTAAATTGCAGAACTACTCTACCTTGATGGTGAGCATCTGCCTGAGCGCGATCATTAAAATAAGAGAATTTACATAACATTATTATTTTATTGTTATAAAGTAAAGGCCATGTATTTCATGTTAGATAGTATATACTTAAATATGCACATTCCGAGTTCTTTTTTTGAACCAAAAGTGGATCATTCATTTATCTACTCAGTTATAATATTATTTCCTTGCGTGTAAAAAATTAACTAGTCTCTTACCTCATTCGATTACAGGTTTAACAAACTATTACAAATAAAATGCACGGTTTGCTTTCAAAGTATGTATGTTTTCATTTCTAATCTTTGTTTCATCTTGGAACTGCTATCGTTGCATCTGGCAAACTTAATTGATGTTTTCCCTCAAAAAACTTATTTTCAGCTGCTAAATACTAATTGAAATACATAATTATTATGTGTCTCTCTTTCGATTTACAGAAATTTCTTGGATAAAAAACTGACTAAACAAACGAATGAATTGGGAAACGAGTAGCAGTAGGAGAGGTAAAAATTTTTTTTATATCATGCTTGATGACATTCGAATAGATACTTGAATAAATGCATTCATAGCAGAAGAAAACTCTGAAGGGCACTCGCCATAAATACGAAATAAATGCGCATTCTGCATAATTTTGAGCTATCCGATTCCATTGAAGTGAGTGTCTCTTGAAAGGTCGTTGCTATTATTATGTCGGTGAAATGAATTCTTGTTCTACTTCTTTTACTCACATTTCCCCTCATCATTATGCTTAAACATCTTCGATGCTATCAACCAACTGTCATTTACCCGCCTAGCTGGAGTTCATTTTTGTCACATGGGCATTTCCCTCACTTCCTTGATTTAGTCATCGAAAGAAGAAAAGCCAAGTTATCAATTGTTCGTAAAATCCGTTACCAGTCGTATTCCCTATTGAGTCACTTCCCTTCATTTTTACGATTCTTTTAAATGTTGCGCGAAGCTGACTAGAATGAATAACAGTGTTATCTATGATGTCGAAGAGTGCGTAGATTGTAAAGACAAGTGTTGGAAAAAGCTGAATTTTTTCTCTGCATTGTAATTTATAACATTCCAATTACTGAATCTTACAGAACAATTACTTATGTGACAACCATTGGAGAAATTTATGACAAGACCTACCTTTCAAAAACAGTCCCACGACGTTTCTAAATCATTATAAGAAGTCAACCAGAAGCAGTTAGCTTCACTTTGCCATGGAAACCCATTGGGTTATCGACATCCTTAAAACTACTTGTCCTAAAGTCCAGAGAAAAAACCAGAAATAATGATATATGACTCTTAATTATTCGATGTTGTTTTTTTTCTTTTTGCCTTCAATCTACGTAATTCACTTTATATAATTCCTTTTTTTCTGTTCTAAGTTCAAATGTATAAAACTGAAATTTCTTACTTTTTTCGCATCTCTGCTGTATAAAATTACTGATTTGATCGCTAACCATGGACCGCCGTAGATATTTTTCATAAGAGTCATATATTTCATGGAATCAGTAAAAAAGATTTTGAATAATGGGAGAATCAAGCTGTTGCAACAGGACTGGTCCTACGGCCCTGGCCCTTCATAAATTCATGTTATTACTAATGTAATTTAAAGTCGCTTTGTTTTGCATAAACTTCAAATTTCACGAATTTTTAGATAATCACTATGCTATTTAGCTACACATGAAAACGGTTCTTGAATCAAAGCACAATTCCTGAGAAACCGCTTAGCTTGGAGAATATTTTCTCCCTAAATTCCATTTGCAATAAGTTTTCTTAGGGTGAGCTTGAATTTTAACACCCTCTTGGTACCGGCATATTAAGTACGAATAACGATGCCAGAGAAGGTAGACAACGTTTATTATCAGCAGAGAACAATTTGACTTGACATTTTTTGTGACGAAAACAGTTTCTCATAGCACATAATTACTAAGATTACAATAATCATAGAACATTTTATCATGGGACTTGTTTAGTTTTTGTCGCAGTGTTGGACAAACACTATACTCCTTGCCAAGTATTTTTCCCATTATTTTGTTTTTCTTTTGAGATGAAATGAAGTTTCAAGAAAACTCAAATATATTCATAAGAGGAAAATTTTGTTTTGTCAAGATATTTTCATCTTTTTCACTACACAAAATGCAGAGAAAAGAAACAACTGTGCAACAGTGTAGTCAGGTCATAATATCCCACACAGTGCTTCTCAGAAAGAAAATATTTCAAGTCACATAATTTTTTATCTGTCCCTTTTATCCTTATTTTTTCTCATTTTCTTAATGGACTATCATAAACACTCTAGGTGGCTACAGACGAGTCCCACCAGAATATCGTAATGTATGTGTGAAAAATAGCGTGTACACGAAACGCTTAGGTTTCTACATTACGCGGATCTACACCGGAGTTCCGTTTTTTCTGGCGTACATCTCTGAATCGCTACTAAAACTAAAGTCATACAACATACATATTCAAGACAGACGAGTTCAATAGTCAGGGAGCAATTTATGAAGCTGTGATATAAGGGATTATTAAGAAAAAGGAGTTGGGTATAACATGAGTATCATCTTCCAATTTCATTACCTACAGTAACTCACCGACGAAAAGAGAGAAAGATTCGACTTATTATTAGTAAGAAGAAGGAGCCTGTTGCAAAGTACACAGGAGCAGATTCATACGATATCATTTCGCTTATGAGATTGAAAATATGCGAGTATAATAATTGGCAGGTGAGTTCAAATCATACTTTGCTATCGTACAAAGTTTCAGAAAAAGCCAATCTGTATCTGTACTCTGTACATTGTATTACGAATACCTGCAGCAATAGTTTATGTTACCTTCAATTATGAACCCATCAAAGTTCTGTTTTGAGGCTTTGCACGGGTTCCTTTCACATTCAGAACAATGAAGTGTCAAACATTGAGGTTTGTTTTTTGCCAACTTTACTAAAATTACAGGTCACACTCATTTTGAAACTTTTTTTTATAACGAGAGCGACTCCTAGGAGTAAATCTTTACTTGACATGAGTGTGAAATCTGAAGTATGAAATCTACTTTGACTGTGATAAGTACCGTGTTTATGGTGTTGGTGATGAAATACAAGAAATATCTTTTGGCAAGCAACCTCGTAGTAAAACTTGCAAACGAAATATCCCGAGCAAAAAATTAAACGAAAATCGCGAAGTTTCAAGTTTATTTTTCAGCTATGATCCGGGATTGATTCTGAGGATACTTTATAGTATAATGTATATGTTGCCGTAATAGTTTCAAGCATGACATATTGCAATCATCAGGTTCTTCATTGTTTCACGACGAATGCAAGTTGACGACAGGATATGTGGACTTTGTTCAATGATAACGAACGTTTTATGCTTTATTGCATCATTTGGTTGACGTATTTCTGGATTGATTCTTACATAGATAAAACATACATTTCCGGGGGTTTAATTCTTTGGTTTCATTTTGGTTTCTAATAAGCGAAATAATAATTGGAGCAAGGAAGTATAATAAAGATTTAGAGGCTTTCTTATTTGTTCAAATATCCTGGTAGAAAATCGAATAAACATCAAAATTTAAATTTTTTGTTAAGGGAGCATTGCTAAGCTATGTGTGTGCTTCTGAAATGTTTATCTTAAATACATTACATTTAACTATTAATTATCATCAATAACATAAATTTTGAAGCACTTAGCAAGGAAGTATAATAAAGATTTAGAGGCTTTCTTATTTGTTCAAATATCCTAGTAAAAAATTGCATAAACATCAAAATTTAAATTTTTTGTTAAGGGAGCATTTGTGTGCTTCTGAAATGTTTATCTTAAATACATTACATTTAAGTATTAATTATCATCAATAACATAAATTTTGAAGCACTATTGACTATGATTACGTATTGTCTCCAAAACCCCAACTTTTATTGATACATCTTGAAACCATTCATGAATAAACTTTTCGTTTCCCACAAGTTTTTAATCTTACCTATTCCATAGCTCCCTCTTCAAAAAACCTGGTCTCTGGTATTAAAACGGTTGGTTTAAAAAAATCAAGTAACACTTCTTCCATCAGCAGTAATTTTAACTTTTTTACTTGACTTTTTTACTTTTGCGTAGTCTTTCACAAACATTTAGAACAATTTACATGGCCGGTAGTAAAATAACTGTAATGTTTCATGTAGAAAATGGCAACTTGCAGGCCAAAAAAAGTTTTATACTTATTTTCTCTGAGGCTTTGCTTTCAGAGAACACATAGAAATCTTAGTGCCAGTCGTAAAACACAAATAAGAACGTAAATGAGAAGGGGGAACTAAAAGATTGAGAAGAGAAAATGCAAAAGTTTTTCATGTCGGGTGCGCTTCTCATGAGGACAAGTATAATGATATGGGAGCGCTATGTGGCGTGAAACTGCACCATATTATGAGGAGCAGGAGCTCAACGTTGCGTAGTTGTAGTAATCATGAAGGTTTTTATTCCCTTCCGAAACAATATAATTAGGTCTTTATTACAAAACTCCAAGTATTGTGATGTGTTGGGATAGAAGAGTCTGGAAGATTAGTTTTTTCAAAGGGAAAGGTATCAAAATAAGTCTGTATCAGGATCAGGACAAAACAATAGGAATCAAATTACTTTACTTTAGTAATATACTGGGCATACAATTACCTGTCTGGTTTAAAACGTATACCAAAATGATTAATAGGAAGCTATTTTCACTTGGTTTTCATGTTTGATTTGAAAGAAGTTTTTAACACTTCGACTTTTTCTCTGTGGTTGTCTTGATGCGACTAAAGGTAATAAAATTATTTAAGATAGTTTACTCATTTACGAAATTAAAGTTACTGCCCAGTCGATCATCAAATAGTTGGAAGCGTTTG
>JAANSQ010000773.1:0-19231 GCA_036850885.1 Lepidocyrtinus dapeste | reverse complement strand
ACACGTTACGTACATTTTTCATATGAAATGTTGCACTCACCGCTGTACCCAGAGACTATCACAGGATTTCCCTCAAAAAAGTTTTTGGATGAGCCTTTCCCAAGTGATCCATCTCCACTCTACCTTGAACGGTACTAATAATAGGAGACCTTTGTGTCAAGTAAAGTCACAAAGATACATGCACCATACACCTTTCTTATTTTTTCTCCCATTGTTCGTTTACTTTCTCTCGCTCTATTACCTTTCCCCATTGTTTAACCCATTTATTATGTGAATGAAAAGGGAGACTTTATTTTGCTCGTACGAAAAGGTAGCTTAGCTTTTACTTCTCAAAGCAGATATACGCGCGCCACATCACTTTTATCTTAGAGAATACTTGGGAGTCATGTGCAGTGACTTGCGAAAACCATGAATAAGACTTTATTCATGTGGTAAAACTTTGCTTTATTGCTCACCCTCGTCCTGACTTTCGCGTCGATTCTCCGTCGCTAATGATCATTTCAAAGGACAGGGAAAGGGATGGGATGTGAGGTAAGCTCTATAGCTCTATGTTTCTTAGTTGATGCAAGCCAACGCTAAGGGTGGTTGGTGTATGTATGTGTGTGTCTATCACGAAAACAATACATGATGGGGCAAAAATAGATTTGGATCTTTGACAATGACATGAGTCTTGCACGACATCACTATTAACCAATATGATTTCCGTACGAACCCAGACTTATTATTAAACCTCCTTTTCGGTTACTCCTAAAACCTTTCAGTTCAACGAGAATAGAAGGCGACAAAGCCCATTATCCTATAAAAACTTTCCCTACGTAGTTTTCTAGTTTTCCTTGTCACCAAAGAAAAAATTGCAGTAATGATGATGTTCCCTGAAATGATTTCAATCACATTACAACAAGATACAATAATAATTATTGAGTTTGACCTGAGAACAAAAGCGGCAGAAAATTATCATGTATTCGTTCAAGCCATGAGAAAAAGATTACAGTGAGTAGAATATGTATATATTTTTTGGTACGAGTATATCTTATCATAGTATACATTCTTATGAAGCTTTTAGTAGAAGTAATGTCATTTTTTTACCTAGATTCAAAAAGAGTAGAAAAACTTTTGCAGTAAAGTAGTCTTGCATGCTCAAGCTCTGTTCTACTTTGTTTCATCGTATCACATCATCATAACCTCAATAAAAAATCATATGATGGGGATTTAATACTGTGAAGAACTTGGGAACCAATGAGAGTAAAGTCTAAGAGTTAAGTCCTGTTTCATTACTTTCGCCTTACTTGAACTTCCTCGAAATAGACGAAAGTATTGTTAACGTGGTATCTGTCTACGGAAAGAAAGTACAACTAGGAAAAATCAAATAATGAAGTTGGTTCTTTTCAGGCAATGTGCTGTTCTTGATAATGGGAAAAGGACTTAATAATGATAGAGTCAAGTCATTATAAAGCCAAACTTATTAAGGTAAGGTTCCATTGGACGAAATTGAGGAGGTGAGGTTCAGAGGTAATCAAAAGGAACTTAGTTTTTCACCTAAATGAATTGGAACAGAGACTGCAGGACAACGTTGAAGGCTATTATTTACGAAATGTGAGAGGTTTATATTATTGTCACAATAACTTGAACTTAAGTAAAAGTAATCTTTTTTTGCGGAGAATGAAGAAGCAAGTTCGTTGGTTCAAGGAATTTATGAATTTTACGTCTAATACAGTGTAAACAAGTCAAGTAAAGGTAACTCATACAAAGGAAAAGTAAAAGTGTATGTCCTATAACTTTAGTTTGAATTTATTTTGCAGTAAAACTTTCAAAAAATTAAATAAACACACACTGAAGAATCATTACACTTTCAGCATTGCTACACAAATAAAAACTTGATAGAAAATGGAGAAAAACGATCAGCATTAGTTCAGATTACAAAAGCAAACTGAATTTTTCCTATTCAAATCGATTTTGTTTGACATGAAGCGTGACCTATAAGTCGTGGTTTATCGCATTGATAAAATTCTAGATGCAAATCAAAAGCAATAATTCATGTGAGGTATAGAATCTCTGAAAATCGCATTCAGAATCAGAATACACCAACTTGAGAGAGTTTTCTCATGAACCTGGAATAAAAAACAAAGGCTTTTTATTTTTTGTGATAAGGAGAAAATGAAACGACAAGATGATAAAGAATGCTATTATGTGTTACACTCGCAGGGAGATTCCTACGAGAGATAGTTCCGACGTGAGGAATAATGAGATGAATCAAAACAATTACAATATTACTAGTGGCATGAGCAGAGACGACGTATGTTTGCATGTTTCCCCATAAAAGTAAAGTGTTTCCAGACAGATGAAATGATGATACTTGGAGTCAGAAGCCTAAAAGCATTTCTTTTTCTGGCGAAAAATCCCACATCTTAGATTTTAGGGTTTTTGCATCTAATATACTATTCATTTTTCACGTAAAACTGGAAATGAAATCACGATGCACTTTCGCAATTGTACCATTATCTACAAATATTATCATGGGGCATCGCAAGAATACAATGTGAACGAAAAGAATGAGACTTGCTCATTTCAAAGTATAAAGCATCATCTGAATCCTCCATGGGATTGGGTATTATGCAATGGATGAATGTGCCAGGAGACGAGGAGACAATCTCGCATTGGCCTTGGTTTCTGAAGCCAGAAAAAAAACAATAAGATATCGTGATGATAAGCGAGGAGCCCCTATTTTCTACACAAAACTATTCCAATTTAGTAGAAACAAATGTGATATTCTGAAGGTATGAATTTGAATTCGTGTTTGTTCTACATTATAAAGTTGCATTACAAGCTCTTCTAAAAGGAGTCACGGAGAAATGTTTTTGTACTAATTTTATGCGAGAAATGCAGGCCACCCATGCATGCACGGAAAACTGAATGAAGATTTTCTTTTCTAAAAGTCAAATAAATCTCATGTCTCAGGAGGTACCATCAGAAAAGTGTTAGCATATCATTCATAGCTACTTGCGCTTCCAAACATGCTGTACTTTTTCTAAAGAAAAATATATTACGAAGCAGCCTGTTTTTTATGTAAATATTCAGACTACCAACGCCTGGCTTTGCAATTTGCAAACTTTGCAGAAAAAACTGGAGAGTTGTAGGGTGAAAGTGAATTGGAGATTTTCAAGCGCCTGCATATGCAGCAACCTTTTCTTCAATTGAAGATACATTAAACAGCACTTTCTTCACCTAAGTTTAAGGACCATCAGGGATGGAAAGCGTAGAAAAGTAATTTTCTCTCGGAGTATAGAAAAATAAGAATCAGAGCGTGAAAGAACAAATACGACTAAGAAAACAGGGTTTGTCGCGAAAAAAATTGAGAAGATGAGGAAATTTTAAAGACTGTTTGTATAACTTTTGATGATGATTTCACAAGACCGAGCAGAGTTCTGCTGTTCTGATGGTACTTTCATCATACTCAACTTTTTGTCAGTTCCCTCTTCACGATACTTTCCACGAGGCTTACTTGCACAAAAAGTGAATTCTTGAATTAGAATCAGACTACACTACGCGGTTTTAGGTAATCTTGCTAATCTAATGTTAATCATATAAATATGTTTGGCGTTTCCAAGAATTTGAATCAAAGGAACATGCCACATGCTTATAACAGCAGTAGTACTTTGGTTTCGATTTATTAATTAAAACCAGACTTTTAAAATGATGTAAAATCAGAGGGCATATATCAAAGAGACAGGTTAGCTGGTATGATTTTAACATCGCATGTTATGAAAAATTTGTCATGAATAGGTAATCAAACCTTTTCAGTACTTTGGTTTTGATTTATTAAATTAAAACCAGACTTATAAAAGAAATGTAAAATCAGAGGACATATATCAAAGAGACAAGGTAGCTGGTATGATTTTAACATTGCATGTTATGAAAAATTTGTCCTGAATAGGTAATCAAACCTTTATGGATTAGCAGTGTAGATCTAGTGCTGAATCTTTCATCAATGAAGTGATGTTTTTCATGAAAGCTCAAGGGAAATGAAATGTGAAGACGATAAATAAAAAGTTTATTCGAAGAAGTACCATAAAGAAAACGAGATAAGGGCAACGTATAAACATAAACACTACAGTAAATATAGCTTAGGAGTTTTGTTGAGGCGGTGGTGGGGCCTGTGAAGCAGCAACTGCCGTTCCATCTATTTTGAGATATTGGAGAAATATGTTAATGTGAAATACATACATTATATTGGGAATGATTTTTATTGTATAGTTTACCCTGAACAGCACCCTGAGCAGTCTCGGCTCCAACTTGAGCCCCCGGTAAGTCAGAGACTAAAACAAGATATTGTAGAATTAAGACTGGAATTAAGACAAAATATGTTAAGCGTGTGAAAAATACCTGGAGGTCCTGGTGGTTGTGGAGGACCTGGTACATCCTTTGATGGCGGCGGTGGCGCTGGAGCACCGGATTGTGTAGAAGCGCCGACACAGGCCTAGTTAAACNCGGATTGTGTAGAAGCGCCGACACAGGCCTAGTTAAACAAGGTCAACGACAAGGTAAGTTTCTGTTCAGGTTGACGTAAATGACTTAAACGTTGTAATAACTTACGCAAAGACTAACGCAAGGGCCGTTTCCGGGAGGCGCTACAAATTCGAAGTGTTAAAACCATTATTTTTTGCTTGTAAAATTCTCACGAAACTCTGCATGAAGGCAAAATTGAGAGATTTATAAGTTACCTTGCTGGTCCAGGAGTTTGAGTGAGGCAAATAGCAGCACAAAGGCAAACCGACGGACCTTAAAAACGAATTTCAAATTTTTATGCTGTTCTCATTATTTTTTATATAATTTATTAAACTAAAGACGGGAATACCATCAGGTCCAGGAACACCAGGACCCGGGGCTTTGGGTCCATCAGGCGATGGTGCACCCGGTAATCCATCTTGAATTGGAGACCCAGGAGAAGGGCCGGCTGGAATTGGATTTTGTGGCGCACCGCCATAGTTGCCTCCACCTTGTCCGTTACCTTTCCCAGATTCATCAAGATCGTCCCCTGCTATGGTTGTAAATCCTGGACCCGGTGGAAAGGTAGAATTTGCAGAACTAGTGGGTGCAGTTGGCAAAGGTTTTGTTGTCGTTGTGCGTACTGGTGGTCTTGTTTGTGGGTGCACCGTTTCCATTTCAAGAGGATGCGTAAATGGGTCTTGGGTTGTCGTTGATGCATTTGCTAATATTTAAAATCAATAATGTAATTATCCAAAAAAATGGCTCAGTAAAAACAAATGGATACCTTGATTTTCAAGATTCTGCTCCTCGGAATCATCCACGATTCCTTTCGGAGAGTAACCATCTGGAGATTCCGTTAAGTTTCCATTAGCATAAGTTGGACTAGTAGATGCTAGATCGTACGGAGGTGGAAATGAAGTTCCATTGTAATAATCTACAGTTTCATAGGATTCACTATGTTCCGAAAGGGCCACGGATATAATTAAAATCTAAATGGTTTAAAAAAGGATTTATTAATGAATTCAAAAATATTCGTTGGATAATACGCAAAAAATCCGTTTGTTTCTTCGCTTACTAGAGTGACGACTAAAAACGTTCCTCGTGGCTTCATCGTTAGAAAATAAGAAACTTTCACTTTGTATGTTACACTTATCGAAAACTTAATAAATTCTTCCTCCGATTCGAAAAAATTACTACTTCATCTGAGTTAATGCATTACGTGTTTTTATACTTGCAATGCAATTACACCTACCAAATAAATTAATTTCTTAAGTCAGATGGATGCTATGAGGTAAAAAAGACAATTCCCTACCGTCAACACTTTCCGGACTTTACCCTAACCGCTTTACCCTACATTTTTGTTCCCAAACTTCACCTTTTACCCCTCAAAATATTTATCGTAGGTGCATTTTCCCTTCTAGGTCAGTACCCTACTTCAGGTTTCGACCATGCTTACACGGATACAAATCCAAAATATCTGGTATATAAAAGTTTTAAAAATTTTTTTTTACTTACTTATATATGGGCTTATCAAAACTTGTAAAATATAACCTGATAAAATTTATCTCTGAGTGACACCCCCCTTAGGGTAATGGGACCTTTAATTGGTCAATGAATCTTATGTAATTGCTCACCTGCTGCAGTTGGATAAGCAAAATAATTATACGTGAATTTGCGTATATTCTTCATACTGAGATAGTAGATACTTCTCTAAACGAAGTTAATTGTATAGTGGGGACTAAAGGTTAAGTAGGGAAACAAAAATGTAGGGTAAAGTCCGGTTGGGTTCTGACGGTAGAAAATTGTCGGCGACATGCTGAATTATCCTGTGACTTCCTGGTTTAATGTTCAATCAGTATCGCTTCCTTCTCCAAATCCATAATATTTCATTCATTACAATCGTATTCTGTCAAAACGTTTTATTGTAACGTCTTAAAAAAATGAAGTTGTAAATGCTTACTGGGTCACTTCCAGCTTGCAAATTTCCTGTGATTTCCAAAATGCACTCAACGAAACATCTCATACGTCGTGACATTGACAGAACAATGCCTCAAGAACATTACCAAATCAGATTGAAAAAAACTGGATGATTAAGCTACGAAATATTAGATAGATTCATTGAACTCTGTATCAAACTCCATGTGATGCATGTTTTTAAATACAAGCAATACTTTAAACGGATCGTTGGATCATTGACATTTAGTCTAAAAACATCATTCTTCTGATTTTCTTAGCATTCTTGACTTAAATACAGCAGTAAATATTAATCATATCATGTGTAAACCTTAAGATTTCTTTGTTATCTTCATTACTTAATAGAAACTAGAAACCTTTAAATACGGACTAAAAGGAAATACATGCTGGAACCGTGGAACCCCTTTTCAGTAGAAAAATGCCGGTTTGTTTGCTAAATCGAACAGCAAATATTTATCTTCCCATAAAATTTAACTCACATCATCGGTACTGAGTATTATAGTGGTAAGACCAGTTTACTAAAGACTTAACCATGATTTTTTTTCCATTCTTCCATTCCATCTATTCCATGACTTCTAAAAGCACATTTGGTTTAACGTCAGAGTTTAGCCTCCTGCAAAATTTATTATAATGATTTCATGATTTCAGCTGTGGGCCAGTAGAAATCTACGGTGGTCAGGTGGCAGACATTCTTCTACTTGATTCTATGTGTAAAATTATCCAGTTACGTAAACAGCTTAGGGGGAGAAACGTCAACGAGTATAAGGCAGTCAGAAAATTAGGCTTAGATTAGTGCAATAGGTAAGCCTAAATATCGACCTTTTAGCTCAGAATAGAATTAAAATTACCTTATTCTCACATCACTTTCTTGCCTCGCCAATTGGATAAAATGGAATAACAAATTGACCAACTTTTTTTCATTGTTCAGGTTCAGCTCTAGCGAAATGTGTCGAGTGAAAGCCAATTTTGGATAACATGTCGATTCAGATAAGAATCGGTGCATTGGTATCATTAGCTTTTCTGGTCAATTTGGATTTTCCTCTGGATAATTTATTGCTCGTGCAGGCTTACAAAGACAGAAATATTATGTAACTAAATATATACAGAAATACATAGGCACTATTGCAGATTATTACTATCGCAGGCTTAACAATAATACGAAAGGCTTAATATTTTCCTTGGACAAATGACTTTTTTCCCTCCCAGGAACTATTACAATTTGGATTTGCATCAGCAGAGAATTAGTTAATAATCCAAAAATCCATTTTAAGCCTGACATGCATTAGTTTTATTGTCAATATTGTTATTTGATGAAATAACGATCTCTCCTTTGGCACCTATGAAATATGCATTTTTGCATTAAAGGGTACATATTAACCCGCCTGCTGTTCCGATATGATATGATGAAATCTAGCAGTAAAACAGTTTTATTGAATACTTTACCATGGCACGCAAATAAGTGGTGCATGACAAGTCAATATTAAATGGAATTTGAATACAAGTACTAAAACTCCTTTTCGCTTTGATGACAGAAGAAATTATTCGTTTTATATGCTGGATGGGTTTACGCAAAGAATGAGAAGGATTAGAGGCTTACCAAAAAGTCCACGCTCAATTTAAACTACTATCGAAATTGGGAATTTGACATGAATGCATCTAATTGCGTATTACAAATGAAACTGTTGCCTTTTAAGTCGTCTGGAGAAGTAAATGACATTATTGCCCACATTCATACAGACGTGGAGGAAGAGGGAAGTTCATAAAAATACATTATGAAATTGTAACAGTCATTTCTTGTTCAAAGTTCTTGATGTATCATTTTATTTCACTGCATTTAAAACTCACATGGAATGTCTAGCTTTGGTTATGAGATATCGACAATTTTAAATTGTGTTCTAACTGTAAATTAAACTTCACTTCTAAAGGCTAACTGAGAACCTAAAATGTACATTTCAAACATGCTACAGGTTTATTTGCTAGACTTGCTGAATTATGTACGAAAATTTCCGCTTTTTATTTCAAAATATTATTTATTTTCTCTCGGGATATTTATTTAAAAAATACGCAGAGTGTGTTCAGTATTTAGGTGCTATGTTTTTTCAATAAATATCCTTTCCAGTATAAAAAATAACAAGCTTATATTGCTCATTTCCTTTTTATGCTTACCCTTTTTCCATGTTCTTACCTTTAGTTTCTCACTTGGCCCCAGTCCCCTAGCATTTTAGTTTGAAACAGCTAAAAATATTGTTTTCTCCAAATTTTATCCCTTAGAAAAACAAACCCTGAAGGACATAGCTTTTGCTCGTCCATCTCATCAAATAGCTTTAGAGTAAAGAACTGAATCGGCGATCCCCAGGAAAGTAAAGAAAAATAAAACTTTCCAAAAAAATGCAGTAAACTATGTATGTAAGAAAAGCAAATATAAAAGTTGATTGACTTCTTTCAAGCAACAATCCTTTTCTTTCCCTTCTAACTTCTCCAAATATGCTGTAACGTTATGACGTAATTCCAGCTACATTTCCTTTCCGAAACGGAAGAATTTTCTCCAGAAAAGAATGTTCACCTTCAATTCCTTCCTTTCCGTAAGTACTAATAGTAATAGCTACCTATGATACACTCTTTATAAGCTAGAGAGGCTGCATTGAACATCACAATTTCTACTTTTCTTGTCGAGATCAACACTTTCTCTTTTTAGCTCATTTGATTATTGCTCCTATGATACACTCTTTATAAGCTAGAGAGGCTGCATTGAACATCACAATTTCTACGTTTCTTGTCGAGATCAACACTTTCTCTTTTTAGCTCATTTGATTATTGCAAAACTTTTCTTGTATGAATCAGCGCAAAGAAAGATTCAATTTTACTATCTCTATTTTCCAATGAGAGTACAACAATACCTTAAAAGCTCTGAAGATAATAGCTTCTGGAGAGTAGAGACACGTGTGTGTACTTTCGACTCTCATCATTTCAAGAATGTTTTTCGAGACTAGTGGAGTAGTGAGTACACAAGAAAATACAAAACTGAAGGACTTAAAATACTCTCCAGAGTAACGAAGAGCTCTTGCTAACTGAATGGGATGGAGTACGCATTCATCTCACAAATGAAGACGATCATTGAACGTACAATATGTCATATGGATGTATGTCTATATTGTCCAATAACAGTATATTTTATTTCCAATTGTAGGCTTTTCCTTTCAAAAAATAGCGCTAAAACGTTTAAAGATGATGAGTATTATCCGCCTGACCCAGATTTTACAGACCAGAGAGATTGGGCTGATCCAGATTTCATTTTACGTTTTATTGTTGAGTTAAGTGATTTTATCTGCAGAAATTACATTTCCCAAAGACGTTTTAAGTGGTTTGGGTGATGGTGAGAATCAAACTGGTCAAGATAACACGAGTGAAACTGTTTGATTTTATTTATTTTTTGTGATATCCAAAGTAAATATGAATAATGCCAAAGTAGATGATGTACCCATTTATAATCTCTCCTTTTCCAAGTGAGTTGATTGGTGGTTAGTCAAAGGGAAGCAATGTGAGAGAAAAATCATTTTGCGAGTTAATGATCCATGTCAATTTAATATTTTATTTGGACTAAGGAAAATTGAGAAAGTTTGGAGATGTGTTGGCGTTGCGTTTTTTCTTAGATGTGAATCTTGTAAAAAACTTGTGGAATACGTAGTCTGATGTGATGGAAAGCTAACATGTAAACCTGTTCATGAAATTTCAAGAATGGACTATTATTATCCAGACAACGCAGAACCAGAGATGGATTATACATACATATGTATGTAGGTGTTCGTGTCTGGCCTTGGCAGCCAGACTACAACTCGCGTCGTGAGGTAAGTAATATTTCCCCTGGCAATTGAAGGGATTCAATTTAACTGTTCGATTTGCGTCATATGTACATACATTATTGGGTAACAGCTAACTACAGAATGTATGCTTAAATAGTTCATCCCTCATTGCTTATCATCCCATTCTAATATCTCTTAAAGATGTTAGAAAACGCCTTCTTTTTGCAAAGAGATTTATCCGATACTCCTAGACTAATTCAAACGAGTTTATTTAAATTTTGGAATATCCGTATGTTTAACCAGTAATCTCTGAATAAAACGACTTTCACTGGCCCTTGATGAATTATGCAGGTTATAAAATATCGACATTGCGAATTTACCGTACCCTCGCTACTCCTCAAGTTCCTACTCTAAACTCTCTGCGGAGAACATACATATGGACGGAAATGCTTACGTTTGGATAGCAAACGTGCATAAAGTGAGTAAATATGTTGGATAGCGTGATAAAAGGCGAAACAAGTGTACTTCTCATCTCTTTGAAAACATCAAATAGTAAGGAAAAACGAATGCAAAGCAGGTAAACAGCCGATTTTGCAAAAACAGTCCTAGTCCCAGCAAAGTTAAAATAGGCCGAAATGAATTTTGATTTTGCTTATTTCATCTCATCCTATTCAACCACTCTTGGAGAAAGGTAATCATAACGATTATCGCTGCGCATTCATAAAATCGTCAGTAGAAGTAGCCTTCCGCTACTTGAGTATAAATGCTACTTTACATATGAAACACAGAGCAAGTAATTTTCCATTCTATTGCTTCTTTTCTAAAAAAAAGTAAGCTAAAACGAGGATTTGATAACATGTTGCTGCTCCCTTAGTCCCATGTGCTTTCTCATTCCGTCCAAAAAAAACTTACCAACAGAATGGTGCATGTATTTCTACAAAAAATCCCTTTTATCTTCCATTGCCAGAAGATACTAAAGCTTTATAGTTGTGTATCTATCTAATACGGCGATGTGAGCAATTTCATGTCGTGCTTTCATTTCGCTCATCGTTTTTTACTTTATGATGCCGCTAGCACATCCGAACTTGAGCATTCCAACTTGGAAATTGTTTATTTTTATTGAAAATGTAAAGTACTCAATTCGAGTTTGAATAGTGACTTTTTCTCAATTCCTATTGCGTTTACTCAATCCTTCCGATCTAAATATAGCGTGTTTGTGAGTGAATCTCTTTTCTGTAGAGAGCGATAGAAGATGAAAGTCGAAAATCCTCCTAAATCATGTTCCCTGTTTCATTATTAGAAAAATGAGAGAAAGCTTCCTTTCCTAAGCATTTTTCGCTCGCTGGTTGAGAACGAGAGATAAAATAATTCCGTTTTTATTTTCAAAAGGAGAACTACTGAGTACATATAGTACGTGCATATTTTGCGCATCCGACCTTTATTCTCTCAATTATCGAGTCATTCAGTCTGCCAAGTATGGTAACCCTATAAAAATTTGATTTTTCGAAATGAAAAGGAACATTTATTATTGGGAAGGGTGAATCAATGAAAAGATGAAGCTTTGGAAAAAAAAACCGATGCGAGTCTTATAAAAACTCGAACAGTATTTAACTTTCTTTTGGCAGAATGACTTTCTTTAAATTTTCGTGACATGGATCATTCGTATAAATTAAATCTTCCAAGGCAGACTGCGCCAATATCTATATGTAGGGATGTAGATTAAACTTTGAAGTTACGTATTTATTTTCTGTGTAGGACATATTAGAACTTGGTTTGAAACTTTTTTCAATCAATTTTGATTATTTGTGTGATTGTGAGAACACACACATGCCCACATAAAGTATGAGCATAACTCTTTACCGATATGACATTTACAGAAATCACTATGATGAAGTCTTCTGGGAAGTGAAGTTGAGAAAGAATTTATCGTTGGAGGAGTAGACCTCACTAAGAGCTCTAGGGTGGAATGATTGCGAACAGAAACCTAAGACGTGGTAGACCTATGAGTGATCAGTCATCCGCAAAACTCCAAGTTAAAAGCCTTTTCGCCGTATGGATGGTGAGGGAGCAATGGAATGGAAAACTTTTTAGCGAGATTGTCACTGGAAAAAATATTATCGGACGTTATATGAACATATATGTAACTAACTCAGATGTAATTTTGAGTGTAGGCTTTTCACATGAAATTATTAAAATACCCCGAGTCAATGTAGGTTTAGCGAAAATCTATGCTACCCACGTCAATATTTTCCAGAACGAAAATGGGGAACATCTGGAGATAATAATGCTGTTGACATAATAATCATGCTAGTTTATTCATATTGTTCCGCTATAGTAAACAACGTAGTAGCTGCAGATATAAGTCAAATTAAGGTTGGTAGGGCTTTAAAATAGACATACATTTTCTCATCCCTAGTTAGACTAATCTACGCTAAAAGGCAATCCTTTCTGCTGTTTATGTTTATGAAACTAGAAACATAGTTAGATAATAATAAGATGCTAATGATCTATATAAGTAAAGCAGGACCATCATGTAATGATCACGGTCTAACGAAAATTAGCAAAACTTTCATGCAACTTTAGAGTTTATCTCCTCTTTTCTCTATTTACTCATTCAAAGTGTATTAGGCAGGGCAAGTCCGTGTGTGACGTGACTTGATCAAAAAACTGGAAAAGATGTGTGCCTAAAAGAAAATCATAAAGAAGATAATTTATATTATGAGAACAAAGCAGGCTCCAAGATTTAAAAATTTTCACATATTTCCACTACCAACAGTATCTTAAACTGGGGAAAGGTTCATTCATTTGGTACAAAGTACAAAATCAGTAGTTTTAAGGGAAAGTACATTGTGACATGCAAGCCAGAAGCTGTTCTCTAGGTTGGATTTAGTGCAGAATTTTAATCCGAGCCTTCTAACTAGATCGTGAGCGCACATGTTGCCATAATAAGACCTAATACTATGCATAGTTTTTTTCAAAGCCAGAACCCATGTTGTTCCTCTTGAGATAGAAAGGAAATCAATTCTGAAAGTGGCCCGCCATCCTACAATTTCGTTTTAGATTTGAAGCAGGCGGCGGCATAACCAAAATCTTCTGAAAAGAGTTTAATGAAAACATTTTTATGGAGAACATCATTGTTCCATTTCCTTTCCCACTCTTAAGAATACTCCTTCACTTCCCGGAAATGGGAAAGCAAATATAATCTATTCTAAAAAGAGAATTTAATTTCATTCAAATATTTATTCCCACGTCTTTACTGGAACAGAAGATCAGAAATGGAGAATTGTCAAGAGAAAGCGAAATGGAGGAAAGGTTCATCATCGCTTCATACTAACACACCTTTCATCTTTTGAATCGCATTGAAAGGCTTTAATAACTTTGTATACATATCTCACTCTTACAGGTAACTTTGCACATATTGTTAGTACTGATTTCAATGAATATTTAAAAGAGGAAACTCCTTTTTGGAAACGTTTTGACTTTGGAGCGCATTTATCACACTTCATGACTTTAATTTTTAATTCCTCAAGGATGCAGTTAAAGTAAAAAGCAGAATTCTTATTCGTACATCCTGCGCAAATTCGAAAACAATTGGGCCACAAGAGGGCTATCTACCCTTATCTAAATTGTGTAGACGAGTTACCAAATGGGCTTAAAATTGACAAATAATGCATTTTGAATTGAGGAAAATCCGAAAATAACTTTAAAAGTTGGGAAAACGGGTCAAATCGGATCTCCAATTGTAATTTGCAACTGTTCACAAAATCTTTTCGTGATTTCTGGAGAATAAACAGAGTTCAAAAATACATTTTAGGAGCTAAACGATCTCTTTTTTTCAAACTTGGAACATTTTTACCAGAATGAATTGTAAGATGTAGCTATATGTTTTCCAACCTGGACAAGTCCAGAGCAGGTGGCAAGAAAACAACTAGCCATTATATTCATCTCAGAAACTTTCCTCCACAGGGGAGAGTCATAGGAGCGCAAAGTAATCCTGGGGAAAAAGGACAATGTTTTGTTGTCACCTTGCATGACTTACCCCTTCAACAAATGTGACTTCGCATGCAGCTGAACTGTAGAAAAGTCAACAACAAAATAGATCCAGACAAAAATTTCGGCTTTGGGAGAATTTCTAAATGGATGACTGAACAAGAAGCTCGGTTGGAGCCAAGTAGCATGCCATTAGTTCTCATATCCGGTCGGATTTTCCTGCCGTCTCCCAAGAACCTTGGCCTGTCTCACTGGGGGAATTCGGTAAACTGCTTTGTGGCCAACAAGATGGAAATGTTTTCTAGATTTTCGCCAATATTTCCCTTTATTTCTGCCTGAAAAAACTTGTTGGGTACTATTTGGATTGTTCCGTGTTAACATTTAAACCCAATTTCCTCTCCTCAAAAAGTTCATAAGTGCACACAACCTGAATGAAACAAATTGAGATTGAGATGGGTACCTACTTAAAGATGCTTTGGGCGAAGGTATAAGATACTCAGATACTAGCGTCATCCATCCATAACCATGCGAAAGATTCAGTCTTACTTAGATTTCTTGAGGAATGACTAGTGAGTTGTGATTGCGAAACAAGTGTATATCGTCTTCATGTGATTTCATGCTTTGCAAAGATTACTGAAAACTCAGTTGGTCTTTGGTCCTTACATGTAAGCATAAACTATTTGTAAAGTTATGTACAGCGTATATTTTTTGGTTGCTATCATTACTTTCGACGTTCACTTCAATGTTTTGCAGAAGTGAAGCAATAGTAAAGCTCTGTAATGTCTCCTTGAAAGAAAAATACCACCTGCGGAATGCCAAAGTCACAGTCTTGATAAGCAATTCTTCTACCAGAGTTGAATTGAGAGTGTCAAGACCAAGTTTATCTTTGCGACCAGCCAAACAATAAAATTTTATTTTTGAGGAATTATGCGGATATCTGGCTTAAGCTGAAAAGCAATGGTACTCATTAGAGAATTGTAAGTAACTTAATATTTATTGCAACTACTTCAAACATTTATCAAAATGACGTAATCTAATTTGTTTTCATGTAATGTAAGCCGTGTTGTGCTGCCGCTTACTGTTGAGGAGGTAAATGCAACAAAACAAATTATATTTTACTTCCTCATTTGACGCAATGGAAAGTTTAATTTTTGGGGATCTATGATTACAGTATCAGATTGGGCAACTGTACTCAGTCGCTCAACTCAGCAAGAATGAAACTGGTGGAGGAGATGGAGTTGAAGTACTTAAAAACGAACCCTTTGTAGGAACGCCTTTATTTAATGGGCAGTATTCTGAAGGGCAGTACACCAAGAAGAAATACATTGGAAAAAAGTAAGACAAGGTTTATTCAAGTCATGCGATACCACGTTCAGTACAATTTGTAGCATCTGTCACTTTTACAATTCGATTTCCCAAGGAAAGTTAACGGTTTGGTAAGAACCATTTTACCTGCTTCTGCCCTTATTGGAATTGAGGAAGCATGGAATGCATATCCCTATTGTAGAACTGTCATTACTGTAAGATTTAAAAAAAAATTAAAACAAAAACCTCAAACCTTAAAAAGAAATTTTCTAGCTAATCAAGTTAAATTCAACTAATTAGAATGAGTACATGGGAGAAGATTTTCATATAATAATTGAGTCGCTACATTTGCCGGGACGCGGTGAGCTGGATAATGTGCATCAACTCTCGAAAGAAAAGCTAGAACAAAGGGAGGTGGTATTCATAGACATAGCCTCCGAAATAGATTCAGTTGACTACAAAGAGAATCTGGATCCTACTAAAGTTACCTCCACTAAAACTGGTCGCGGACCTTTGAAGCCCGGTTGGATGAAGACGGTACGTGTTTTATCTCCATTAATTTCATTGAACAGAAAAGATTCACTCGTTTCATTTGCTTTTAGGCTCAACCTTGTATGACCTGTTACAAGCTAGTGACGGTTAAGTTTAAGTGGTTCGGTCTTCAAAGCATTGTAGAAAGCAAAATTCAAAAGGCCGAGAAACGTTTGTTTACCGTGTTTCATCGGCAAGTTTTCTGCCTTCTTGATGAATGGTATGGACTCACTATTGAAGACATACGAAAAATCGAGAAGCAGACCCAAGATCAGTTACGTTCCGTAAGTGCAAATCATATTTTTTCAGATTTTAGCTAGGACTTTAACATTTCTCCGGATAAAATGGCCCATGGATAATTTTTTTTGTCTATTTCAGGAGATTAAGAATCCAAACGTTAAAGGACTAAGGCACGAAACTTAGAAATATTTTTTTACCTTATGACCATATTATACGCACTGGTTTTTGGGACAAAGAATGAGGCAATAGGCAATGTTTCTCTTAAGGAAATCTGTTCTCATAATTATTTCATAAGTCCAATCAAGAAACTTGAATGCCACTAAACTAATCAAATGTTTGTGAAAATCAGTGCGTATAATGTTACTATAATTATGAGATTACTTACTAACCATATTTCTTTTACTGTTTACAGTAGTGAATTTTGATCCGAGTAATGTATTCCCACCAAGATTACTTGCCTACTTTAATTATTAAAATGTGTTAAAACCAAACAAACCTTGCCGCAGTATTATGTTTTTTTTTCATTTTAGTAATGTATTCATATGCCATAAAGTAAGGAGAATTTTTTTGTAATTATTTCTATACCTTAAACCTAAGAATAAAGGGATCAGTGGAACCTTCTGAAGTTTTTCAAGTCACTAAAGCCATTAAACAACAAAAATTGTAATTTTCGATGATTTCGTTAACATTTATTTGACCTCCTGTAGTGTTTGCTCCATATGTTGTCCGCTTTTCCATTTCCACGATCTAACGTAGACTGCTTTGTTTGTATTATGCATCGTCGCATTTCCAACTCTTGAGCGAATTTCGTAGAGCGAGCAAAAACAATAATTATGTTAAATAGTTCGCATAAGTTCGCGCAGAGAGGAATTTTTATGCGTTTTGCTTTGCACTACATACAGTCATCAATACCTATTGCGTTTCCCTGGGTCATCTAAAACAGATATAGTGAATTAAACGTTACGCTAGTTTTAATTTTGCGTTTAGATAAAGCACCCCGTTTCCAACAAACGCAAACAAGAGCAATTGGCATAATTCCAACCGAATAAATCGACAAAAACAAAACTTTTTCGAGCTGAATTTAAGAATTGGTCTAAACACGAACACAATCAAGAAAGCATCTATTGTAAATACGTTAGAGAGGTAGAGATTGAGTAATAGAAATCGTTACGCTATCGCGTGGCCGGTGTCTTGGAAAATCCCCTTAAGTCCTTTTACACATCAAAGGATTTCAGCGAAATAGCAATGTCGGTACCTTAGGAAAACCAGAAACGCGCAAAGTCTTTTCCGGGAAATTAGTCATTTAGGGAAGCCGTTATTACATGCTAATGTTAATGGCTATACGAAAGTTCAACCCTAATTATGTCCCACATTGAAAGAAAATTTCTGGTTGAATAGAAAAATATTACTTTTTCAACTCTTACATCTCTCCATTAAAAGCAAACTTATTTCATGAGTTCTTAACTCACTTTCTCGATGAAACTTTTCCCTACTCTCAAGAAAATAAGTCTAGAGATATCATTCAACTTAATTTGATTTGTGTAGCGAATAACACATACATTTTTGCTTGGAGTGTGCGAGCGACATGTCATACCCCTGAAGAGCAAAAGTTATTTTTGAAATAGCAACTACAGGGGGAAATATTTCCAAGCAGAGAAGTTTGTAGTTTAGTCCGTGGCTCATACTCGAGAAGTGGTTGACGTAAACTGAAAGTTATTTGTTGATCTCTACATAAAAAAAAGTCCAAAAATAATGTTTTAGACAACATCAAACACGAGTTTTTCAGATAGTAGGTAATTAACACCGTATTTTGCAAGAGAAGAGGTTTAAAGAATGCAATTTTTCAAAGAAAAAATGCCAAAAAAATGTTACGTTAGCTTGTACCTCAACTTGTCGCGTAGTTTGACACGGCTTTTATAAATACTGTCAAACAAAATCAAATTTTGCAGATGAGTTCAATTTCTGCATAAGGTTTTTTCGCCCTGCCTTGCATTTTTTTTTCCTAATCGGATGTTTTATAGGCTAAATTTTTGTGCAAGGTGAACGCAAAATGAGAAAGTCAAACTGAAGTACTGGTAAAATCTGCGCATTTTCCAACTCTCCATTTGAGTTTTTAGATCATTAAAGCGACTTGTTTGCAACAATAAAAAGCATGGGATATGTTAAACTCTTCAAAGCCGTTTTCGTCTAACTTCCCATTGACGTAATCCGTCCTTTCATTCAAAAAAGGCAAGCGGAAACTACTACTAAAAGTTATTTCCTGCATGGCATTGCCTAATTTGAAATATATATTGAATATAAATATATTGAATTTAGAACAACTGCAACTCTAAATCTTTCGGTACAAGTGTTTCTCTTCAAACAAATGGAATTAAAACGTTCACAAACTTTTTTACATACTTCGTGGGCGGATTACTTCAAAGTAAAGTGAATCGATTTACTAATTAGTACACACCTGAATAGCTATGAATTTTTTACCAACCAAGACAGACCTAATAAACCACAACTTTTCTATTAAAGTCTGAAACCGACAAGTCACTTAAAAACACCTCTAAAAAACATCAAACTTTTCCTTATCAGTTGGGGCATAATTACAGTCATTTGCGGGAGGAAACGCAAAAGAGAATTTTTATGCTTTGGGCACAAGTTGAAGTTGAACAACCTGTCATTTCATTCATATTTGTACAGGGAACTACACCAATGTTATATATTGTACGGTACATGTTGTTATTGCTTCAAGTTAAATCAGACACGCTGATTCCGTAAACTTGCATACATTTAGTCATAGTTCTACTTTGGCTAAAAACGATTATATAATGAATACTTTTGAAAAATAATGAAGGTATTTTCCTCAATATTTTGCTCATTCTGTTTAAAATTGCGATTTAGTATAATATGCCAGGAAT
>JAANSQ010000772.1:0-19231 GCA_036850885.1 Lepidocyrtinus dapeste | reverse complement strand
ATTACCTCACTTTGTATAGATGAAATGGTGTGCGTGGATCGCTATCTACTGCTCTTGTATAGGATTCGCCTCTTCTAGACTTCAAGACGATGCTAAACAAATATTTAGTAGTTTTATGTGAGCTTATCAAATTTTCAACTTTTCTAAAGTTATTATCAAATGATAATTAATTGTAAAAACTGATTTTTGTCTTATTTTAGGTTGAGTATTTCCGCCGTCGTCATGTCATATTTGCAGAATCCTTCACCAATGACTCTGCCATTTACTGCCTAAAAGTACAACCATTGACCAATGACTAAATTAACTATAAGATCGTGTATAAATAGTTATTTAGTTCGTTAGTGCCTATTCTTTTTGAAAAAAAGATTGAGGAATTAACCAGGTGTTGGCTATTCTGATATTTAGTGTTCCAATTATCCCCATTATTCTTTGATTCTTAGCAATACTCAAAAAATTTTAGGTATTTAATCAGTTCACTATATTTGAACCAATGAATATGTCATGTATTGTAGACACAGACACATTCAATAAACTAGAAAAGAATGCAATATTGATATGTATGCAACAAGCGAAATAAAGACGCGTCCATTTGCTCTGCTTTGAAAGATAAAAATGTGTAATTTAATTCTTAATTGTTACTAAGTTGAAAAAGTCCGTAAAAATAGCGCGTATTGATAATGTCACGATACGAATGATGATGATGATGAAAAAGTTTACTCCTTCTGCATTCCGGCTGTGGAGAAAGCGGGCATTACACTTCAGATTTCATAAATCCACAGATATCCACAGCGTGATATTTGATTGAGGGAGTTCATTAAAAAGGTTTTACTGGCATTCCTTAAGACAGTCATCTCTTTTTCTGCTTATGCTTAATCAATAATCAAACGTGAATTGAAGTATATGCAGTAATTATTTACAAGGTACACTATCCAGTTGAATTTCTCACGAGTGAAAACATGGGCTTTTGTACATTTTATGTCGGTGAAATTGGAAAGTGCAAATTTTACAGTTCAGAATTCGATCTAAGAAATTCCAAGCAAGGCACTTAACCACAACAAAGCCAACGTAATCTTTTTCTTCCTGGTCACGTGATCATAGAGAAAGAGTTACAGAGACTGGAGCAAGTTTACAAAAAAGCTGTAGCACGATGCCCAGTGCTGAGATAAACTTTAAAGAACATTTTCAGCGGCATTTAATTTCTAAATAGTTATTTACACTAGAGTGGTGAACTATAATGATCTGACTACAGGATTAACCGTCATTATTTTGTAATCTGTGATTGTCACATTATAAAGTCCAAGTAAAGTCTTTTATTTACTGTTTTTTATTACAATTTGAACATTTCTTTTCTCTAAAAACAAGAATGATAGGTGATAAATGTATTTTGTGAATGAAGTGACTTAGACTTAAAGAATTCAAAACGCATTCAAATTCATAATGATTAACTTTAAGTGATTCAGCCAGCCAATCAGAAATGCATTGTGCCAACAACAGTGTTGTGAGCTTTACTTACGTTCGATTCATCAGTAACCAAAGTCGTTTGGCATAGGTATTTACTGTAGCAATGTGCGATGAGCTAACTGCTACTTTTTTTGGAGTTAAAGGTTTTATCATTTAAAGTGATTGATGAATGTTTCTCCTAGGTTTGTCTAAATATGGAGGATTATTTTGACGAATATGAAGACTACGAAGTAGAGGATGGCGAACTGTCGCGCCCATACGATAACTCTCCTTTTGGACCAGACATCACACCAAACCTGGTGTACGAGCAGTGCATTGAGCCAACAGTTTTCAGTGCTTTGGACCAAGTGATTTGGCTACTTTTCGCTTGTCTAATTTTTCGGATTTGTACTCAACTCGGTATGGAAAGAAACTTTGAAATTTCGTACGAATTCGACTTTTGAATTAATAATGATGGACATCCTTCTTTTATGTTTTGCAGTTGAACTCCCTCGATTCCTGTGCCACTTTATATCACTCGCGTGCGGAATAATAAGTTTATTTTCCGTCGTCGGACCCAACGCCATTTACACAAGCATACTAGCAGTAGCATCTTTTTGGTGTCTGTTAGCTTGTGCCAAGCTATCATTTGCCAATCACACATACACTGTTGTCAACGGTAGCTTGCTCATCTATTTGGTTGTGAGGTATTCCAGTCTATTTTGCATTTATGCATGCATTTGTACTTAAAGTCTTTATGGGGGGATGGACAATGATTTTTGTACTGATTCCAATGCGCAGGGAGTACTACACCATTCTCCCTGAATCATGGGAACAGGTTCGCGGTATCCAGATGATCATTATCATGAAGACCCTGTCCGTTTGCTTTGAACTTTGGAATGGCAGTAGGAAAGAAGTACCCCCATTTTTGGACTACTTAGGGTATCTGTTTTGTCCTGGAACTGTCATCTTTGGACCCTGGATTTCCTTCTCTGCATACAATGGTGTTTTTGAAGGACGCCGTTGGGTAAGGCTAAAACTTCATTCGGTTTTGACTTTATTCAGTTAAAAACTGTCAAATAAAATATTGTTTTCTTTTCGTTTCAGGGTCTAGGATGGGGAATTAAAGTTTTTGCTACAGCAACCATTTCAGTATTATGTCTGAGCTTTAGCTCTTGCGCGATTTACTGGTTATTTGCCGGGCTGAACCTAAGGTAATTGTTGAATGAATGCGAATATGGAGGGAACTGGCCTGGATAATTGTAGTCCCATATTTTATTTAATATTTCTTTGTTTTCAGTTGGCTCATTGCCGTAAGAGATGCAATGTCAGTAAGGTTCAGCCATTATTTTGTTTGCTTCATGTCTGAGGTGACCGCCACCCTTAGTGGTTTTTACTCTGATGGGGGAGTCTCTGTCGAAGTAACTAATCCCTGGAGAATTGAACTTCCAAGATCTCTCGTAGAAGTAGTTATTCACTGGAACATCTCCATGCACAAGTGGCTTCGACACCGTACGTTCTAATAGTATTCTTAGTATGCCTAGTCTTCTTGTCGAATTTTAAAATGGTTCACCTTCTTTATACAGATGTTTTCAGACCAGCCAAGCAGTTTGGTCCATTCAAGTCAGTAATTCTGACCTTCTTAGTGAGCTCAATGCTACACGGGATGAACTTCAATCTGACAATGATTCTCTTATCACTTGGCTTCTACACGTACGTGGAGTACACGCTCAGAGAAAAACTAGCCAGTATATTTGATGCTTGTATACGGAGCAGGTCATGTCCCTCAACGTGCAAACACTCCTTAAAGGCCACACACCCTAGCGTGATCGCTGTAAATATCTTTTTTGGCTTGTGGTCCCTCTTCCATCTAGCTTATCTGGGAATTATGCTGGACAAAAGTCCCATGGAAGAAAGTCCACCGTCTGATGGCGTTCTGAACTTTCTCTCAAACAGTTTAAAACGGTGGGATGATCTGGGCTATGCTAGTCACTGGGCAGTTTTTATCGTATTCGTAGGGAATCTCGTAATTTAATTTAAATGTCGATATTGATTACACCTAAATTCCAAACGTCTTCTTTTGATGTTCCTTAATATCGTTTCATTAATTTCATTTAAACTCTGCAACGCTCCCACACTATATGGAGACTGATGATGACTGATTGATCTGATTTGAGTTTAACATTTTTTTTAAATATTCAATCTCACTTTCTCATTTTAACCAACTAAGAATATCTAGCAGTATTTATAACGAAAATATTTTTACTTTTATTGACTTGACAAATTCAATTTATATTTTATCGTAATGATTTTATTATCCAAGTAATGATGTTGCTGAGGTCTCAATCTTGGAAATAAAAAGTATGACTTATATCGTAAAATCTCGAGCGTAATGAATTTTTCAAATTTTAAATTTGCCGCTGCCCCAAAGTCTTTGCATATATTATGTAACATGCATGTGGGCATATGAGCTTAGAGGCATTAGAGTTTAAAGAAAACAGAGATATCTCAACTTGTGCCATTTTTATTTCCTTTTTTTCTTTCAACAAATTTCTTTTTTCTTATCGTAAGTCGTCGTACATCACAAGAAATGCACACGCTAATCAAATAGCAATTACTTTTTTGGTAACTGTATAATAAAACTTCTGCTTAAAGTTAGATTAGATATAACGAGTAATCCTCCACTCTCCTCGCAACCAGCAGATTTACCACACGATTATTATTAATTTGTGTTTTGTTTATAAATTAGCAACGAATTAGCCAAGAAACACATACAGATTCATACTTTCTATATATCATTTTATCCTTTCTACAGTTTTTTTAACAGCATTTTGCACAAAAATGAGGTAAGCAGTTCCCTCCAGTGGAGCTGAAACTGAAGGCAAATTAATTGAACGAACCAGTCCAGTTTTTATGACGTGGTGACGCCAATGCTGTTGATGACCCTTTGGATTGGCTATACTTTCTCTCGTAATATTAAGTCACTGTTACATCTTACGTCACTTCACCGTTACAAAAAGGATAAGCTAATTAAGCTAAATAGTATCGCAGAAACTTGTTAGTAAACAGTTAAAGTTTCTTTGCTAGCTTAAGGAAATAATTGAATAAAAAATCGAGCACTTAGGTTTTCTTTTCTGTTCCACTTCATCAAATATAATAATCTCGGTTGCCTACAACAAACCCAAAGCGAATCAACAAAGTTTGGTATGAGTATAAAAAAGGATACATATTTTAAATAAACCGTAAATGTATACATTCCTTAATGTTTTTACGTAATTCAATATTTTTAAAAATTTGGAATAGGTAATTGTTAGTTCAGCTAGTAAATACATAATTGCATGCACCGGTTATAAGACTGTGATACTCTCATCATCTTACAATTCCTACAGTAAAAATTCGTCCTCTTTAAAGCCAGCCCTCTGCCTAAAAACAATACAAGAAATTTTACACTACTCGAAGGCATTCCTCACCAACTTCCCTTTAAAATTTAAAGTGTAGCCGATAATAAAAGGTTTTGCGTCGTGAATACAGTAAGTTTTAAACGATGAGTGCACGTTATAAGATATAATAACGGAAATTTGAAACGTTAAGGTGTGCAACTCTGTACAACATCGAAATCAGAATTGAGTTCCTTTTGGAATGTTTTTTAAAGTTTCCGAGTTTGTACGATAGATTGGGTGTAGCACTTATTTCCTTAGTTTCATTAAGGGAGTTAGAACTGTAAACAATTTGAATGGAACCTACAGGGTAACAGGGTAAGCAACTTGACATGTTGGTCTGCAGCAAAAAGTGCTTCGTAGAGTAATCTCATAATTTAAATTCCGCCTGGCTTAAGCAAACTAAATTGAGAACTGCCATGGGAGTATTTGAATTTGCCCTGTGAGCATTGGTGTGACTTATGGAAAGAATACTTTTAAGGTTTTACTCAAAGTAACAAAATGCAACACGTTCTGTTCCTTTCCCTAATCACTCTAATTTTTAATGAAGTAAAAATCAAGAAACTTATAACTTCTCCAATCATCTTTGAGTGCGTCGTTTCAACTTATCAAAGGCCGAAGAAAGAATGTTAGGGAGAATAGGGAGGCGAGATAAATCTCTCAAGTCTCAAAAATGTAATGCCTGAATAAAAAGATAAAATTCGATGAATTCACAGTGCATTGTTCATGTTTTTTTTGGTTCCACCTTGTTTAGCAGTGTAAAACAGAAGCGAAGGAAATAATATAAAATTGTATAAAGAACTGGCGGCTGTTTGATAAAAACATTTGTTGATTATCAGTCAGTACAAGTTTTTGTTTATTTCATTTTGTTTCTGGGAGTTTAGTGTATACTTTTAAGTGTTTACCTATTTACAGAACGAGCAAACCCTTTTGAAAAAGATTAGAGAAAAGTGTTTCGTTTGCAACGTGCTAGGGCTAGAGCTAGAGAGTTGCTTCCATATCATAAAAAATTACGAGCACTTGGTTCAGTACTAAATTCTGAATGAGAACGGAAAACTCACGAATCCTTCCTAAATATTTATGCAATGGTAGACTATGGGAAATTTTAAATTTTCTAAGTTGCCGCCTCAACGTAATGCTCAACTACACTGTAGAGTACGCTCTATGCTCTAGATTATGTATGTGTTTGTAAGAGTTTTGTAGGCAATGTACAAATGTCAAAATCCTGAAGGTTTCCTTAGTTTCACAGTTTATGCGGGTATACCAATTCTTCGCTTGTCTGTCAATTTTGTTTAACCTAAGTAACATTAATATTATTAGCACACCGGTTCATATTGATTGTGAATTGTTTTTTGGTACCTAGAGAGACCTCCAATTACAGAACATTTTCCTCACTTAAAACAATATACTTTAACAATTATTTCAAGGTCCTTACTCCAACCCTTATCATAAATTAAATATTCTAACACAGTGTAATGAGCAAATTGTTAGAAACACTGTGAAACTCGATGTCACGCATCTGACTTACCAGCTTGTTTCACTTTCTGTCTAAAATACAAATCTGGATTATAATTATTCCCTATTTACCTTATAGCCCTAGCTAAACGTACCACCTTAGCTAATCAATCAGATCAAAATCAAACTGAACGGAAAAATTACATGGATTCCTAGTTTCTAATATTTAAATCAAACATTATCAGGCCATTAGTCTAAGTATTATAATGAAAAAAGTCATTTCCCTCAGCGTTCACTTAGTTTACTAGCAAATACTTGAAATTGTGACCTTCTAGTTGAAATGGCGTAGAGTAACCTTAATTAAAAGCAGTTCTTAACAACAGGTCGAGTTCTCAGTTTAAAAAGTTTTAATTTGCGAAGATTACAGCGATTATTGATGTACTGGTATACACTCTAAATGCTACACAAAGAACTGTTTGTCAACAAGAGTCTTGTCAGTTACTGAATTAAAATGACGTGTGATATTTATTTTTGCAACTTTTTTTTTGTCCGTGGAGAGTATCCAATATTTTATAATCATGCACCATGTTTCATTAATGAACTGTACTTAAGCTAATCTAATATACATACAGCTGTTATAAAAGAGAAAAATGATTTACAAACTCGTTCAAAATTTAGGTAACGGAAATAATGAGTGCAACTTGGTAAACGACAGATACTCCTCACTAAATTATTTTTTTTGTTGTAAAGTTTAACAAGTCAGATTAATTTCCATGTCGCCATTTCCCAATACATTCTTTACGCTAAGGTTCAATTTTGTTGTTATTACTTCCGATGAAAACATTTTAGATACAGAATATACAGACCGTTTATATATACAACACCCGCTTGTTTTCTCTAGAGTACCGGGGAAAAAAAACTTGGATAAACTCAAAGTGTTACGGTATACTTGATTTGTAGAGGATGACTGGATGACACTTTTGATTGCACTAACGATTTTTACCTCAGAGTCTTTTCCCGAATGAGTTGATAGGTATGCTACAAATTTGTAGTGTTTCAGAGCACACTTTTGACTTATTGCGCTTTTTATTAGGATCTGTGCGAAAGAAACTGGGATTAGCACCGAAATCAAGGAAAATTGCGGGACTTGCAAGTTAACTGGGACATATTCCAGCAATCAAGTGTCTGTACAGTAACTAAATTACGTCGTTTATTAGTCACGTCCGAACACAACCATCCTACCATGCGCTAGGAACTGAGGGTGAACAACCCATACTTTCTACCTAGGGGCAAACTGAAACTTTTTCTAGACACGTTCTACTTTAGTTTTTTTTTTGTCGTGGAAGCATACATGTTTATTGGAGATTTGTTAAAAGGATCATAATCTTTTCCGTATTTTTTTCCTTGTCATCACTTCTCCACGAACAGAGTGCTTATTAATCTAAACAAATGATTTTTGTCGTACTCAGCAATTAAGTCTAGAAATCGTGTGGATGATTTATCATCACTCTTTTGCAGTTCATACGGAAAAGGCTAAATTCTTCGGGTTAGTTGTTCCCTCCACTGTCTTCATTTCCACCCGGTGGGGTACACTCTGTTCCTACGAAACAAAATGAAGATGAATGGCTCATTTCCATAGATTCTCTCGCTTGTAATTTGTTTTCGTTACGGTGAAAGTGCTGACCATCGCATCATACGGAAAATACGAGTAGTCTCAGATTTATGTACGTCCTGTCCATTTTCTGTATGAAATTGTGACTCCATGGCTTTCTTAAATAATCCCCCGCGAATTTCCGGCCTAGATTTAGACTTCTCATGAGGTCGATTTGTACACTCAAGCTACTTTCCTCAGGTCGATGGAGGGTAAACCTTGTGAAATCATTCGTCCTTGGTTTGAAGTATATACATACGACAGGCTAGTCATAGTGACTCGTGCGAAGCAAAAAACGGGCAAGTCAACAAAAATAGACATTTTTTTGTACAACTCAAACGTCTTTCGTTTCATCTGTACATCAAAGCACCATATGATCGGCCCCAAACACAATTTATTCGGTTTCCCCCAAATCATATCGTATATTATACGTTTTGATGACACTTGAACAATCCCATCAGAACTGGTAAGATCATATCACAAAGAAACAAGTCAGATGTATTCATCTTCATGTGCAATGAACCACAGCAAAGATGAATGGTTGAATGGAAGTGTTATGCCAATCTCGCATGACAAAAGCCTCGCCGTTCAGTGAAGTTCACTCGAGAGCAAAATGAGAAATAAATCTTCCTTCCCTAAAAAAAGACACCCTTGAGCAGTGTAAGACTTGGTTAGCTTTAAGCTAAAAAAACATGAACAGAGAAATGTCATAGAGTCTCTTATTTTGAGTTAAATACATATATTACTTTTGAGTATTTCATCGCGTATTTTCTCCCGTGGACAGACTTTCTCCGTAATATTACAAAATGTCTTGGTGTTGTGTTATCTCTCACTAGAAAAAACATCTAGAAGGATTTGGGGCACACAAAATAATCTTCCGTTTCTTTGCCGACTCATTAGTTACACTTTGTTCACTCGTATAATGAATCATCGTCAGACTTGATAATACTACGGAATCTAATCTTTGATTCATTTAATAAATACACATATGCACTTTTTTTCTCTTGTGATGTCATCATCATCTCTAACATTTTTGGGGAAGATATCCAATCCCATTTATACTATATCCAAATATCACCCAGAAAAAAATGAGATGAAATGTATTCAAAAAGGCAACTTTCTCTTTAGTCTGCTTCGTAGGGAGTGTACGGTGAAGATTGATTTTCACTTTCTCTTTTTCAGTGTTCACGTTGAGCTCTCCATCTTGTGTATATTCTTTATAAAAACCGTTAGTAGTTTCTTCATCTCCGACAGAAAGAAAAGAGAACAAAATGGATTTTGAGTTGAAGCACCACCAATCCATCTTCCACTTGACCTGTAAGACTAAGTAGACTGTAGACTGCATCATGGGTTGTATGTAAGTTTAATTCTTATCCAGTTTATTTAACCTGACTTTCTCCATGTCACTTTAAAAGGAGACTAAAGAAGATTATATCACACTGTTTTTTTTAACTTAAAGCTTTTCATTTTGTTTACCTAGGAGAACGCAGAATGTAGCTTAGATTTTCTATACTTTTCTTAGAAAAAATTGTCCACTAATTTAAGCGTGTAAAACTGTAGTAAGTAGTAGTAGTAGTATTAAGTAGATGTATGTAAATGTAGTATAGTTTTTTGTATGTACATCATATGGTTGAGAACTGAGTTTGAAAAAAAGTATTCCTTTTTTTTGATTCCTTCTCATGTAACAACTAAAGAAATGAAATGAACTTAATCGTTCTTTTCAAGAGTCACAAGATCGTCCTCTACAACGTCCGAAATATGTAGATAAATAATCCAGTACATTAAATTGAAGCAAATAAAGCAGACTGGGAATACGACACGGGAGTATCTGCAAGAGTTAAATGGAAATCAATTAGAGTAAATCAATTCTCCTAGATTCTCGTAGGTTTCCCTTATCCCGCATCCCACTTACTTATCAATATCAGACGGTGTAATGCCGTACAACTTATTGATATCTTTGCCTGGCGGCAAGATAGGATGAGCAGGATTCTCTTCGTCTCCACCTCTAGCCCCATTTACGGTGTTCTCTAAAGTGCCAACGCCTTTCGAGTACGACTTCGGATCGTGTACTTTGAATCTTACCTCCTTTGAATTCGAAAAGAGTACATTAGTTGTTGGAATGAAAAAATCTTTTTGAGATTATAAATGGCGAAGCCCTAAGGTAAAATATCTTACAGTTTGTTTCGCATGGTGCTCATCATGGTGATCCATGGCGGCCTTCTTCTGCTCTGCCATTTTCTGCAGTGCCATGAACCTATTTTTGCGCATTTGGATTCGTTTGGCCATGTAACCCACAGTTGCGTACTCTGCATAGTAAATCATTTCAATTAGAGTGTGCGAACCTCAAGAAAAAGCATAAACTCTCATTTTGCCCCGGGCGTACCTAATAGTGACGCAAAAACCATGACGAAACAGGTACCCAGATAAACATCTATCGATTTAACGTAAGAAATCTTTGGAAGAGCTGCGTTCGTCGAGGACATTAGCGTTGTCATCGTCAACACCTACGGGGCGAGAGAAAAATCCGATTAAATGATATACCATCGCCTCAAACACTATTCCCTTTCATTTGGAGGGAAACACGCGAAAATTAGATTTCCACTGGTATCTCCTATCTCCACCTAATATAATAATTTTCACCACCTCCCAAATTACGGTTCACACCTAACCCATGCTCCAAGCAGATACATTGATGGAGTGAATCATTTCACTGTCTTTGGACTACGAAGGTGCTTCGATAATTGGTTTATATCATGTCGCCATTTCCTTACCGTTGTTACACCGAGGGCAACTCTAGCAGGCGTAGCATTTCTGTTGAGCCAGAACGAGACCCAAGAAATAATTACCTGGAGGGATAAAAAAAATGCTACGTTTTAGGCTCATAACAAAATACGAAGTCTATATATCCCCTCGTATTATCATGGGAGATACTTACGATGAGCCCTGATGGAATGTAGATTTGAATCAGGTAGTAACCCATAGATCGCACAAACTGAATCTCACAGGCGAGTCGAGAATAATTTCCTAATTTGGAGAACAGAATAAATTTTAGTTTCTATACTCTACTCGATCATGGAGACAATCAAGCGTTAATTTCGTATAATGAAGCCATATATACATATTTATTTTTAGGTATAGGTTCATTAATATGTATATATTTTTTAGTTGTGTGTTCCGAGAGTTTCATATTTTTGAACTGTTTTTTATATAAATGTTGAGCATAGGCTAGGATTCATTTTGGAATGTTTCATAACTTGTAAATTTATACTTTCCCTTAAGCTATTTTCATCATCTCGGAATCAAAATGTGCCTGGGTGACTAAATGTAAAAAACTGTTGCCTACTCCTTAGAGAATCACATTCATCTAAATATTCGTGTGCTCTATAGCTTTCACAAGATAAGCCTAAATGGATTGATGCATGTTGAGTTGCTTATTGAGCTTTAGTCCTCTATAAAATTAACCTAGCCAGAGCAAAAGGGTTAAGAAAAGGATCCTTGTTGGTGATGACCCTCTTGAAAAAATGAATCAAAACTCAACGTTTGCACTACGCTGGCACTGGCTTCGAACTAGTGAGCTTTCTTTCCGTAAATGTTTTCTTTGTTCTAAAAATATGGTTAAAGTTAGAAAACAAGTATACTTTGTCACCCCTGTGGCAACAATTACAGTACTTGACTACACTCTAGAGACTGGAAAAGCTGTCAACAGTTAAATATTTTCATCTAAATGATTAAGTGAATATTGGTGTGGGTGATGGTGGTAGGTGAGAGTGAAAATGGTGGAGTGATAATGTGAGAGAATTAGGTGACAAAAAAATTCCTTTGTGGTACCGTAGAAGTGAGAGTGAAAGTGTACAGAAGCAAACAAAGTTTCTTTTTCAAAGTGTTCTTTTTTTCAAGGCGGAGACTAAGTCAGTGCAGATGACACGGTATGAGTCAATCTTTGTGTCGGTAGCTGGTGGAACACCCTTCACAAATTAATGTTGATCCAAGAGCATGAATTAAACGTAAATTTTTCCAGTCAAAACTAAAAATACAACAAAATTATGACTCGTGGTTTACTTGTAGACTCGTGGCTGGAGCTTAGACAACATGGAACAAGTATTCTTTTTACCAAGTGGGTGGTGGGTATAGTGGGTGAGTGGAACAGTTACACAGACTTAAAAACTTCCACTTGATCCACCTCACAAATCAGATACAAATCAGAAAGTATTACAAATTCTTTTGAGTTTTCGAGTGTAAGGACAAGGACCAAAGGGAGGCTGAAACTCTTTAAAAGTCAAACGATCTGTTCTATTTGTAAATCAAAGTGTTATGATTTAGAGAGACGGTGCCATGTAATTCTGACGGGGTGTATTTCATTATCTCATACTTTCTCTTGTACTTTCTTAAAACTCTCTCACACTGACTCATCTCTAAGGTTGGAGGTAGAAACACTTGCTAAACTGTCTTTTAGTATGGGTGTGTGTGTAGAGTTTTGTTAAAATAGAAAGAGTAGAACATGATTTTGAGTTGACGAATCATATGAGAGAGTTAACCTGTGGTCAAGGAAATTTCCATGGCTTGCTGCCTGTGCCCAAGTACTTTGAACTGTGGCAGAGAGACGTCGGAGGAGACGCCGACAGACTCGAGTCCCTTGGTAAATCACAAGTAGAAAAACAGATTTTGTACAATAATGTTTTTGAGCATGAGCAAATCGTATTCTAACCTTTCCTTCATCCTAGCTATTCATTTTGGCTAGTTTGAGCTGCTTAGAATTGCTATTTGCTTGAAATTTTATACGCTATCTAAACATTTAGAAATTGACTCCATCTTTAAAAATTATCTAACAATATTTATTAATTGATAGTTGTTCTTTTCTTCAAAACATGCCACCATGGTCGGTTTAGACGGCAATGGAGATTCTCGTCCCAACTGCTTCGCATTTGTCCAACGGCGAATAAATAACGTCAACGTAACATGAGATGGCGAAAGGCTCAATCTTCACGATCCCTATTTATACTAATTGATATCGTAATTAACCCTACCTGCATGACTGTAATTGCCGTCTCTTTATAAATAATACGAATGGACTAAAGCAATTGCAAATAGCAATTCTATCCCCATTTGAATTTCACTATATCTTCTTTACCACATTCTATCAGATTTTTTATCTAGACTTTTGTAAAAATATATAATGAAATATAATACTGACCTTAGCCCATTTGTACCGGATGTCCGACATAGTGTAGCCAACTATATTTATATAACAACAGTGCAAACAATTTTTTTTCTGCAGAGATACTTTTGTTTTCTTTCCTAATTTATAAAATTCTTCAATTTAAGGGAATACCAGGAGTAAATTTGCGTAGCTCAGGTAATTTAGTAACATTGTAAATGACACCACACATTTAAAGTGAAAATTAACATGGGATGGAAAATAGTTCGGAGGGATTTGGTTTAAGTTTTGGACTTTAAGGTTTAAGCATTGCAACGGGATCATTCGCAGTGTTATTATCAGTTTTGAGAGAGAATTGTGGACAGTGTGTAAATCAAAATGGCAAATGTATGACTGCAATGTTGTATTTCTGTTTGTGTGAGTGAGTCATGATCTCCGTTTTCTGTAAAGAGGTGTCTCACATGGGTTCTTTAGTGTAAATTCGAGTTTTCTCTTGTAAACCGTTGAGTAATCTGCAGGCAGCAGGCCAATGCATTCACATGATAAGGTCGTAGTGCAGTGCCTTAAACCTAAAATAGTTTATCCCTAAAGTCTCAATCGGCGTTTCAAATCTCACATTATTTTCCGCTTCCGTAAGATTAAACACTGGCATTTGCTTTGTCCTCGCTAGAAAACTTTTGATATGTCTTTGGTTCTCATCATGTCATCGTGGTGGAAGTAGTTGGCCTTTGAGAGCGGTTTTGTGGCTTACCCACAATCATACTCGAGAAAAATTGTCTCGTGAATGCTCATGAATTACTTTCGCTTTGGTAACTCGCTGCATACCTACCAGCCTCAAAATTCGCCAGAGGAAGTTTGCTAATTAATTAGAAACTGTAGAAAGTGAATCTCTTGGGAAAACCTCTTATGAGACCAAAGACAGACCAAAAGTTCACAGAGAATAGCTTACTTATGATAATCCGCTCATATTTTTTAAGTTAGGAAAGGGAATGGGTTGTTTCGGTTATTTTTCTGAAACTACCTTAAACATTTAGACAATTAGTTAGAGTAAGAGTCAATCGTTCCAAGTTTCTTGTAGGAGGATCATTGTCACTAAAAGATACGGTTCGATTAAATCTAAAGACCGACTTTATACGATACAAGACTGGCGTTCTAAAATAATGCAAGTTTGTATTAGCAAAAGTACTTTTACAATATGGCTTAGTTATTTATATGCTGCTGGCTAAAATGTAGAAAATGGTTCAAAAAGAGCAGAGCAAAATGCAAGCAATCTTTTGGGTTGCGTTCCTTCGGCAAGTCTACGCTAGAAACAAAACAGAGGCAGATAAGTCAGCCATTTGTATAATCAGTTGGTGGAACATGCACTTCAAAAATTATTCAGCCCAGAGAGAGGATGTTAACGTGCAATCATTAAAGGTAGGGTTTCTTCATACTCTGAATCATATCATGTCTTCTGGTTTCGTTCGATGCAACTGATGCAAGCACAAAGTCAGGCTTAAGATAATTCTGTAGAGTCAAACAAACTATGTTCTAACAATAATGTTTGAGTGAGACAACAAAAACCTAAACTATTATCTAATTTTTTTTTTCACTTTCCCTAGCAATCTAACCTACGAGTTAAGACCCTACTGAAAAAAAATTCCTGTACACCCCACGGTGCGTGTCTTAGAGTTTCTAGAGTTTCTAGTCTAGTTCTTGCTTTCGCTTTAAGGTTATCGAATGCTCGTGCATTATTCTGAAAGTAGAAATAGATAAAATAAGAAACGCTTTGCTGTTTCAGCAGAGATTTGACCTGGGTACCTGTGCTGAGCAGGATGTAAGTTTGGGTATGTCTGTGCCCCAACACGGTGAACTGCGGAAGTTGTATTGGTCCCATTCCGATGGACTTCCGACCGCCAGCCCATTGATACTCTATGTCCACCATTGTGTAACCGACTAATGTACAACATCAATCAACTACTATATACACATATTAATATTTCTCTCTACTTGAAGATTCAATTTTCTCTTGAAAGTTTAGACACTTTCAGGTTTCCTCATCTCCTTTTCTAAGGAGGCTTACGCTGTGTACAAATATTGCTCGGAGGGAGAAAAAAACAGTCTTAGGTTTAAGCTTGAACCTATACGTTCAGGATGCACAATGGTTCCACTAGAAAAAATGCAAAAGTGTCAAAAGAAGGAGAAAAAAAACGGGAAAAGAGAGAACGAAAACCTACCGCATTCTTTTCACTGGAAAGAAATTATGCAACGTAAGTACTGTCTAAGAAACTACGATGGAGTTGAAGGTTAACAAAAATGTTTAAATGTTTCTAGTCTATGCTGGATGAGAGCCATAGCTCCGATCGAAAAGTTTCATATTTCTCTGGAACGTCGTCGAGGAGCCCATTACATACACATATACACACATGTGTAAACGGAAATAGGTACATGCTATTCTTCTGCATTCCTCCTGTCCCGGACACTATTCTTCCTACACTGAATGAATATGCACAAGCTAAAATCTAAAAAGACGAGCTGCTCGGTGAACAGTCACAATCACAATAATTTTTTTTTCCTTATATTTTTCAGATGACCTTCGAACTCGCCCTGAGGAAGCCTAGGAAGGAGGTTATTTGGGGTAAACTAAAATCTCCTGCTGGAACTTAAATGCTCTAAAAAGAAAAACGTAATTTTCTACTTTGTGAAGTGTACTATTTACAATAAAATCAAGAAAAAAAGATTTAAGGGAATTATGCTCATACATGTTTACACATGATATGTAATGTGTTCAAAGTACAAAATAGTTTATGGAGTGTACAAAAATTCAAAGGAGGTTAGTGTAAGCCGTGTGTCACAATCACTTGCATTGTACTTTAAACTCATGCCCAAAAAAACCAGCGAGGATCTAAGTTACAAAGACAATGATTCGGTTCAAGCAAGAATTAAGTGTAGGGAGTTGGGAGGGAACTTACGATTATGCTATGGCATTCCAAGTTTTGCAAATTAGGTGAAAGGGAAAATTATGCTAGGAAGGTAAAAGCATCGTGAGCAAAATCAAATAGGCTTACGAAAGGCCTAACAAAGCTTAAGCATTTCTTTAAAATTTTGACTTCTTGTTGAGTTTTACTGACGATCCGAACCAATTTCTGCTTTTGCCTGCCAAGTTCTTGTCAAGTAAGGAGTGAATGTAATGAATTATTCTGATGATGAGACGAAACATATAAAAATATAAAGTTTGTGTGTATATGTGTTGTTTGGGTTTTTTCTGGATGTGTTTGAGAAAAAAGAAAACCACTTTGGTTGAGTTTTGGTTTTCACATCGTTCAACTACAAAAAATGATAGTTTGATAGTAACACTGCGAACAGAGTAGAGTAGCTTTGCCCATATCTTCGACTTGATTGTTAGACGAAGCGTAGTATAAAATGAAATGCTGCCAAAAGCACAACTTTTCTCTTTGAATTATATACAAGTGGTGACAACAATACCCACAATGGGGCTTTCTTCCTGACACAAGTTCCTGCGCCCATCCCTGAGATTACACAATTGTGTCGGGGGAAACGAGAGAAAATAAGAGTAAAGTATGAGGTTAGTGGACAATATCGTTTTTTAGAGATGAATCTAGCGTAACGTAAAACTTCAAGTAGAAATGAAAGAGTTTAGATTAGAACTATGATTGTGTATGCTAAAATGCAAGAGGTAGCAAAGCAAAAGTCTCACAGCTTTCAATCTCTATGGTACAAAGCTGCCTGTCCATCGGGAAGTAACGAAGATCCATTGGACACGAAGCAGTCACAGTCAATCTGAAACAAAAAATCAAAAGGATGAGCAACATGTCTACAGGGCTTTTTGCAATGGCTCAGAAACTCACAAACTTACCGAATCGATCTCAGAACGTCTCCGTCTTGTGAAATCCGAAGGAATTCATTCTGAGTCGTGGCTGTATGGAAGTAGGATTTCTTCTCATTTACAAAGAAAGTATCCGGCACCCAAAGCGTTTTAAGAAATTCTGAACCCACCTATGAACCAGAGGATAGTTAAAAGTTTGACTGACTTTAGTAAATGTATACTTTACGAAAAATATCGACAATAGTTAATTTAGATGTGCTTGTTTTTGATTTCAGCACAGCTCATTTAAATTAGTCATATATACTAATTAGCTCGATATGTTTCGTAAAGGTTCCGGAGGAACTTTCTGGACTAACGAGGACGTGAGAATATGATGATAAAAAATGGTGTACGTACTGATAGCGTGGTAATCCCAGGTGGCCCTTTGAATTTCAGCCGAGGATCCTTCCAAGTTTGACGGAAATAGAAGTCCACAGTAAAATCCTTTCATTGCGTTTGCAAAAATATATTAGAGAATTGGTTAGCGTCACGACATAAATCTGGTTTAGCATGTCAGACTCAAAAATAGATTTCACTATTTTAAGAACGAAACGAAAGAGATTTACGGACGTAAAGTACACTAGATTCTAAAGATATAAATAGATAGATTAACATGTAAAGATTTCGCTGAGCCCCCTAAACTGGGAGAATGTTCGATATTTTATTCCAACTGAAGGCACCATGAGTATCATACCATGACATTTGACAAGATAAGCCGCTAAATACATTGCAACCAAAAATAAGTCTTTTCTCCCGCAAATGAGTACACTTTAAACGCACAGCATTTTCCCAGTTTTTGAGCCTCAGCCGAGAAGAAGAAAGAAGAGAGAAAGAACGAAAAGATGAGATAAATTGCTACAGACATGGAGTGAAATATAGATAAGGTAGAGAGAAAGTGTAAGAAGAGAAAGAGAGACAGAAAGAGAAGAGAGAAAAGAGAGCAGGTGCAAGGAGGAACAATCCAAAAATTTCTTTTTAAACTTGATCTTCTAAAGTGTTGCATTTTTTTATCTCTTTTTTCATTTATCTTAGCTATTTATTTCCCAATTTTCATTCTAGGTTATGCAATCTCTAAAAGTTCAATAGGGATTATGGTACGCAAAATCAAAACTCATAGAAAAGCATTGGTCAGGACAAACACTTATAAATGAAATGCGAACAAAGCGAAAATCATAGAAGAAAAAACATATGCGCGAAACTCGAAAAGCAAACTTTTGAAAGTAGCGTAGAGACAGTGAAAGACAGAGAGCGATAGCCAAGTTGTTGCGCGGTTCGGTTCAAATCTCTAAAGCTTGTTATGCATCATGACTACACATGAGGTGGAATGTAAGCATTAGGTTTTGCTTTTCTCTTTATCGTTAATCAGAGAGACATTAGTTCATTATGTGTAGGTGGAAAGAATTGTGTGATACATGCATTGTGTAAGGCGTTTTTCTTCACTTGCTACTGATGATTCGACCATTTTTCTCTCGATTCAAGATATTGTTGCCTAATTAAATCTCACTAAATCAGTTTTGAACCTGTATTTTGTTGGCAAACTAACTGCGCGGAATTCATTTTACCTTAATTACAGAGTAAACTACACACCGAACTTTGAAGCAACGTACACTACGTTGGGAAACTTGGAAGGCAACAACCAAACATAAACACTGCGATTTTCAAACTATTCATATGTACTGAACTTTCCAATTGTTTTTTAGGGACCATTCACAAATTAAGCAGCGCAATACAATCTTTTGCTCTTTTAATTTACGGGGATGAGTCAAAGATTCATATTTTTGCATCTGGACTCTGTAGGCTAGCCATATCTACTGATTTTTTTTTGCATTACATAACATGTGAATGTTCCCAATGTAGTGAATATCTAATGAGGTTTTTCCAGGAAATAGACCACATGAGAAATTGGTGTAGCAAACAGTGTCTGTCACTTTCTCCCTGCGTTTTTATGTGACACACTTTGATCTGAGCATGGATTAAAAAGGACAAACCTTCAATAAAACTGCGCTAATATTAATCACACTTTTCGGGAAACAATGATACGCAAAAAAATAGGTAGCAAAATAAATCAACAAGAAAATTATGAACAATACAATTTTATCAGCCCATATGTACGAATTAATACCTGCACTGAATGAACTACATACATTAAGTAATTGATCATGTAGTGTTTGATTTGATCAAAGATATATTTTTGACTTACATACACAGATAGAGTTGTCATGGAACAT
>JAANSQ010000771.1:0-19238 GCA_036850885.1 Lepidocyrtinus dapeste | reverse complement strand
GTAGACAAGTTACGCGGAGCGTAAAAAATGGGATTTTTTTTTCTCTCTCTCTCTCAGCCTACGTAAATTTGGTGATTTTCGTGGACTTCATCGATTTCATGGATTTGATGTTGCAACGGGAAAAAATGTACAGATGCATTTAAACCGTTTCTCTTTCTTAAGTACACTAAATCATAGTGTAAAGGCCAAGTTCAGATGCACCTTTAAGCTTTGAATCATTTGAATCATGTAATGGCCAATAAACCCAAAATAATCTTTATTGGATTAAGGTAGGGAAACCCCCGAAGAAATATCTCTTTTTCGGTTAGAGACTTCACTAAAAAGGCAATTTGCAACCATTTATTTTTATTGAAAGCCTAAAAAGTACAGTGTTGGTGTTAGTCTTACGTAACCTTTACGCTTTCTCTATTTTTCTTGGTTTCTTCGGTTTGATTTTACAAGACAAGCTGATTTGTGTTCTAGGAAGAAATATATTGGAGGAATTTTTTCTCAGAAGGAACACACTTGCTCTATTGTGTATTGGTTGTAGTCTACGGTGTTTGTAGTTTTTAGAGGTTCAAACTCAAATTGTACATTGACTGCTCCCAGTCACTTTGACTTTATTGATGTGTACTCTATTTCTTGAGTCATCCATCCGTAGAGATTGCTACTAAGACATAAGCAGATAGTATGGGTACTATGGGTGGTTTACCATTAAGCACTTGGATTTCCGGGGAAAGCGAGAGTCTCACAGATTGACAAAGATATAGTTTTCGCATTATTCTCACATTCTGATTTTTTCTTACATTTTTTTCCTTCTTTTTGTTTACTCTAGAATTTCTTGGTAACACTCCATCAATATATATTATATAAGGTAGATGGTCAAAGTGTAAAAAGTTTTTTGAGTAATATGAGCCTTCATGCCGCATTGGTGGCATGTGTTCTTACTTCTTACTGCTTACCCTCCCCATTTTTTTATTGATATCGAGTGATATCCACACACTGTATCAATCTTATAACAAATAATGATCTGGAATCTTTACTCAACCAGAGAAATCAAATATTGACTGGAGTGATGTTTGTTGGCGCGGCGAAATGAATTGGTTGTGTTGTCAGGAGGTTGTAAGGTGTTGTATGGTTCTATTCACTTGGAGTAGTTTCCCAACGTGAGTGGAGTCTACAATGTCTACTTTTTTTTGGAAGGAATGTAAGAAATTTTTTTTTACACAGGAATGTTCTTTCATGTGAATAGTGGGTGTAAGTGAATCAACTCAAATTTCATTCATGATGATGGAGAAAACGTGTAAACTTATTCAAGTTTATTCTCTATACTCCCGTTTTGTATAGTATTGGTATTTACAACTTTAGATAAAGTCTATTGTTACCAAATGTAAGGCTTGATGTCTTCTATTATTTTTAATGTTGGGGTTTGTTATTGTTCCTCCAGATTTAAAAATGTGTACGTTTAATGTCTCTACACTCCTTGAGAATTTCCTCTGTTTGGGAGACTTCTCTAGAGGTGGAGTATGTACACGAGCAGTTGGATTCTCACAGGAACTATATTGAATTAAGAGTGTTGTCTTACAACCCCTCTCCTGTCAATGACTGATGTTGTGTAAGCCAATTGGTGGACTAAACCCTGCATGACTTTTCGATTACCAAAGTAAAAGACCGGTGAAGCCCGTATTTTTCATGTTCTTTGATATCCTACTCCGTAAATCTGTTCCAGTGAGTGGGGTCCACAGGAAGGATATTTTTTTAGGAAGAATCCATCACATTTTGCCACCATTGGAATAAATAAGACGGGAGGAAAAAAAATGGGAGATACATGATAATAAAAAATGCGACTTTGCCTGAAATCCGAGCAAAGTAGAATTGGATCTAGGAAACTAAAAACCTTTTTCCTTTTAGTTCTCTCTACACTCCCCTTTTTTGATGATGTGACCTTCGGGGCTGATTTCTTCATATTCTTGGAGTATATCTCCAAGAGCCTAAACTAGTAGAGAGTGTATGACATACTGTATTTTGTTGATATAAATTCTACAGCTCTAGATGACCAAAGAGAAAATCCTTAGTGTACGTATTTAGGGTGTACATGATTCCAGGGAAAGTATTAGTTTCGTAAGTTTGTTTTTATCGGATTGAGAATCAATCTAGAGTTCATGACATAATGGCGGTTTCGTAACGTCCAATACTTAGGCTACTATACCTCATTTCACAACGTTTGACATAGACTAGTGAGCAAGAGTAAATTCATTTGTGTTTACTAAGCCTTCTGGGAAAACTCTAGGTGGAGAGTAGACACCCCGGAAAAAGCAGATCCATGTTTGGAGTTACTGCATCAGGAGGCTAATAGATACTTGAATTTTTGAAAGTTACTTTACTCCCTCGATGCTGTCTCTGGGCTAGTCTCTACACTCAAAAATGCGGTATGGTATGTGTTGATTAGAGGATTCTCTGGGTGATGTGATGATGCCACAACATCCTCTTTTTTCCTTACTTGAGCGTACACCAATGATTGGATTTATTAAATTGGCTTTGGTTGAGCAGCTGCAATATTCAAGCTAATCTGTGATAATGATGTCGTCAAAAACTCGTAAAACTTGCCCATCAACCTATGTTCCTCGTGTAGACACTGTACGAAAAGGATTTGTACTTGTGTTTCTGCGGTTTTTCATGAGAGCCTACTGTTGACTTTTAACTCGCCGCGCGCTCATATCAAAGATATATTAGAGATTCCTTCACATCTCTCCCTACCTCTAGTGGTCATAAAGACAGACCTGGAGCAACAAAAGACTGTAAAAAAATATGTACCGGTACACTTATTCCTTTTTTACTAGCACTCTGTAACTTTTACAGATTTCACGTTGGAATGTAGGATCATGCCTAGCCTTAAGTCGTCATTACGGCAATAATAACTTTCTCTATTTGATGGCTCCTTTCATTATCTGGTCGAGAGTCTCACCTCATTTCTCCCTAGACTTTCATACCATTTCGTACATTTCTAGGAAATCCATCATTCATTCGAGGCGTTATCGGACGCCATGGCTCAACTCTATTTTATGTACGTAATAACATGACATTCTCTTTTGGGAAATGAGCTTCAAACAAGTAAAAAATATCAGGAGGGTCTGTATTCAATGTTAATGATGGTACAGCTCTACAGAATATATAGTTTTTTCCCCAGAAATCTTTGGCCTTCTTAAGCGTAAAACTGCATTTTAATGTAGGAGCCGTTATATCTATCATTTCATTAGAAAGTTTCGTATGCACTCTGGCTCCGGTTATGGTAGGATGAGGAAACACTAGGGGAAAAAATAAGCATATAGTGTTTAATAAAATACAATGCATTCTTTAACTCTATCTATTAGACAGCGGAAGAGTAGGGAAAGGCAGTAAAAAGTGACTTTGTGTGATGAGCATGTGCTGTTTCCATTTATACAAACGTTGATTCACTGTATTCCTCGCAGCTGTGGTGGTTGATCGTCGTGGTGGTGGAGGCATGATGATGATGATGACAATTACAGTATAGTGTAGAAACTGTAGTAAAAAGTGACGGTGGTGGTGGTGCTCCATGGCCTCGCTTCGCTCTCATTCGCATTGAAGCAAAGGCTAAACACACTTTCTATTTTTTATGGTGGAGCAGAGCAGAAGCAACGTGCTTTTTCCTTGCTTACTCTTCGCCCTTTCTCCAAAAAAAGGATTTTTTTAGGGCGATACGACACGATTCGTCGAAGAACCTACCACTTTTCGCATTTATTTCGTGGGTAACTTTCTATGCAGTGGAGGATAAAAAAGAGAGTCTCTGAGTGAAAGAATTTTTTTTCTCCTAGTTGCTTACTCTATATGGGTATTTTTTTTATTCCCTTTGTTAAGCGTGGGTTGCATATGTCTACTGGTGGTAGTGGCGGTGCTTAGTAGTAGCCATGATCTAGGTCCTAGTGAGTTGCTGAGAGAAGTACAAGACAGAGAGCGGAGAAAGTTTTTATTTCTTGGTGGCGGTGGTCGTGTCATATTTTACACTCTATTCTATTATTATTATTATGATTACTTTAACATTATTATCATTACAATCTAATTACCGTTATTAGTCTAGCGTACACTTGTATTATTGCCTTTTGATTAGTGAGGATTGATCATTAGTTCCGTTTCATATCGGTTGCTTCAATCTTAACACTCCAACGAGGAACTGTACAGTCCTAAGAGGTTCTCTCAATTTATACGATATCGGAGCCTCCTTTCCTAAGGCCATATTCATTTCAGTGCTCTGATTCCTCTTTGATTTCTAATATACTTTCTAATAAGAACAGTTAAGGATACTTTGAAAAGCCTCTAGTGTAAAATTAAACCAGCCCCTTTGGTCAGTGACTGGTGTACACTGATAACTTCCATATAATCGCGTGTTCAACACAGCTGTTTTGTAAGACCCTAGATGGATTGTATGCGTAAAACTGAAATTCGAAATTGGACTTAAATTGGTTCCTTTGTGTACTCCAAGAATGGCTCACAGTACACTTCCTTAGGAAACCAGAGACTCTTTGATTTCTCCTAGTAGAAGGGGTTGAAACGGGGAAAAAGAGAAAAACCTTAGACTCTTTCCTTTTTTCCTAGAGAAATTTGTGTTTTCGTGTTGATCTCCACCAACAAAAAAAAAGTTTCCCTCTTTGCTATCCTCGTAGAGTGTGGTGGTGGTTGTGAAAGTGAAAGAGAAAAAAAAAGTGATTTGCTATTTGTTTGTATTCCACCGATATGTAATGTATATTTAGCTTAAATGTAAAAGTATCTTTTGTAAGCCTAAGCAAATACGTTTGTTGACTTTTGATATGATTCATGAATACTTGATCTGTATGGACATTACGCTCGTTCAAACCGACAGACACATGTTTGAACAAAGACTCTAAAACTAAGAAACAACTTGAGGCCATTTGAGGTCCATCCCATCCCCTAGGCTTGGAGCAATTCACAACTTTTTTTGTATTTTGATAAAGAAATAGATCTGCAAACATCGGAACAATCTGTACAAACATAAACTCTCATTTTGATATATCATTTTATACGGTACACTAGTTCTGAACAGAAAATCTGGCCAAATTGTATTTTTGTGTAAAGCTGAACATTCTGGAGTTCTAAGGATTCGAAGGACTCTATGGAGGAGATAAAGACGAGGATAAACTACATAAACTATTTTAATGACCATTTTCTATAAACTGTTTACATTTTCACCCCACCTGGAGAAAACATTGAAAGCTTAGACTGTCACCAACTCCGCCAAAGGAAGATAACGAACTAGAGACGAAAATGCTGTTTATTCCGTTTACGGTGCCTAACCTCATGCCCCCTTTTACCAGCCTTGCCTCGAACACTAACGGAATGGTGTGCTTCAAGGTTAGCCTCGTTTTTTAATCATAAGAGGAATTAAAGCTTTTATAGCGAATTGCATAGGTTACACTTGCTGTTGGACAAGACAACAAGAAAATGTTGAATGTTGTAAAAAAAATTATGCATAAGATACTTGACAATGCCCAAGTGGCACATAGCCTATACATAATCTATGCCTACTTGCCGTTTCGCTAGTTTACGGTATGTGCAGACGAGCAGAGGCTGCGGAACGCTAAAGGACAAAGGGGATACTTCTAGATTGTACTGCTTGGAACTTTTATCATGACCTATCCTGGTAATAATAAAATCCCTATTTCTGTGGGGGTGTTATACCCCCTCCTCGTCGGTTCCGCAGTCTATGGTCAAACTATACATTTAGGTATTTAATGTTGGTATATATGAGGATTTACCTATTCTTCATTTTTATTAGCTTCCCAAATGCTTCGGAACACTCAAAAAAATCTGTACCATACATCGAATGAATTACAAGAATTTGTTTACCGTCTCTACGCCTCTGTCTTAAACTCCAGCAAGAATAACATGAACGAACCTTCGAATAAATTTTTAATAAAAGTCTCTCCTCTTACAAATGAATAAAGAAATAAAGAAACAGAAAAGTTTTGATTTCTTAGGATTGTTTTTGGCAGGCTAGAAACCGTACGGAATGGAATGCAATATAGGGAGATAAAAAATTTCACAGTTTATACTAAACTCTTTCGGATTTTCGTTTACATTTCTTCCCTACATAATTAAACCCCTGGTATACAGCAACGTAAGCAACCCCAACCCAATCTACACATTAGAACTATTCGATAAGAGAAAGAGAAAGGAAATATGAAGCTTAGGAAAAAACTTGTTGTTTCCTATTTTTCTAAACAAAGTTTCGAGAAAATCAGCCGGCTTTTATTTCCTAGATTTTATTCTCTCTGTTTCAGCTTTAGATCCCAAAGAAAAAAAAGTTTTATTACTACAAAATAAAACGTAGATTTGCCACTCGGACATAAGAGTAAATAACAATGTTTTGCGTAGGATATTTTTTTCCCGAGTTGCAAAAAGGGAACGCATTTTTTCACTATAATTTTTTTTAGGAAAAGGGAGGCGGAGGAGGAATCAGAGTGTATTTATAAAATGAAAGCTGTAAAAGTTTTTTTACTACTGTTTATTGTCTAAGCGTGCGGAAGTAGAGAAAGTCTATACGATTTGAATCACTCTGGAAAATGTAAATGAAAGAGAAAACACATCGGAAGGTAATTGCTTCGATGCGTTTCACCCTCCCTTGTAGAAATGGTTTGAATTTTCGAAGGAAAAAAATATATTAAATGTATAAAATGCTCGGAGGTTTCGTTACGCAACTTTTTATTTCACGTATTTTCTACTCTGCATATTTAATCAGATCAGCTGGAATCACGTATGACTTTGGGTAGACTGAACATAGACAAAGTTGAAAGTATTAAAGGACAAAGTGTATGAAAGATGGAGAAGAGTGACCACATGTGAACCACCGGCACCACAAAAGAAAAAGAGGAAATGAGAAAAGAGGTGTTCATCTCAATAAATATAGTTTATAGGTGAACAAGAAAGAAAATCTGTTGCCGAAACAGTTCCCCAGGTTTTGGGAAACTATTGAGTTTTCTGAAACTCTGTCTAGCTTGGCTTCTACAGTTCTACAGTCCTACCTAAATATTTATACGGTTGTTGTTAAGGGGCTTCTCTTAGTTTAGCTAGTAATTTGTTGGGCGTGTGTATTTCCTTTTTTTTCCTAGTGTGTGGACAGTAATAGCAAGAGAAAGGCAATAAAGACATAAAAAAGTTGGCCATGGTTTTTGGAGTTATATATTTTTGTTAGTTTTTGTTTTTCTTGCCGGCGTTACTTTCCCTCTTATTACTTTATACCATTTACTTCCACATTACTTTCTCCTCCCGCTGATTCAACTGATGGAGTTTTCTCTCAAGTGAGTGTTTCACCACCGTACCACCATATACCGTTGCTCTACTCCTAGAGTGTAAAACTGAGGGAAACAAAGCAGAGAAATTCTGTTAGAGAGAGAAACTCTTCCAGAGAATAGACTAAAAAGGAAAATTTACTGAGGGCTGAATTTGAAAAAGTACTTTATGACTTTTGAGGTTGTTGTTGTTTTGTTGCGATTACGGCTCTTGTTCTAGGCTGAATTTTCTGCAGTGTATACATTCCACAATATTAAATGATTACTATGACGTTCAACGGTATGATGATGATGGCTACGGTTCTCTCTCTTTCTGAGGAAGATAGTTTCTTTCACTTTGTACAACTCGAGCTTTAGATCACTTTTACTTTTGCATTCCATCTGACTCCCCATCGTATACAAATTTTTTATGTTTTCGCCTGCCAAGCATGAAACAGCTAGGGAAAGAGCATTTTGAGAGTAGAAACCTTAAGAGAATTTCTTCCCTAGGAGAAATATTTTTTTCACTGAGAAAAAAAAACAAGCTGAAGTTGCAAAAGCAGAGGAAGTTGACTCTTAAGGGAAATATTTTTTTCTTTTTCGTAACAATATTTTTGCGGTCTCTTTGCAATATTGTGTAAGATGGAGAGTATAAAGTGTATAAAATGTTTAAAATGTTTTCAGCTGGGAGAATATAACCACTCTAGTGGTTTATTTTGAAAAGGAATGCATTACGAAACTTGCTAGGGTGCTCATTTCAAGAGATCTTTGCGAAATTTCACCATGGAAATTATCGTTCTCGACGTCGAAATTGTTTTGAAACTCTGAATCTAGAGGAATGTAAGAGTGTTTAACTTATTCTGCATTTCGCCTCTAGAGAGTTACCATTTTTTTTACTTTTGCTGCATAAATTTTATATTGATTGTAGGTAAGAGGAAAGTATTAGTTTAGTTCATCAATCTTGCCTCATGATGATTTTTTTCACCCCGTGAAAAAACCCCGATAGTATCTCCCCTATCTAATGGATTTCGTGAAGGAATGAAATATCTCGGTGTTTGTCTTTAGTGAAAGGAAATGGAAAGGATATCAAGTAACAGGTGATTATTCAGGTTATTTTCTTGTTGACTCTTGGTTCACTCTAGAGTTTCCTTTTTTTAGAAAGCTCAAGCACTTTTCCGGTTTTTTTGGTGCTTGATCAGAAAAACTTTTTCTGTGGCTGCGGCCTGCCTCTATGCTCATTCTTACGTTCCCATATTTCTTTATAATGAAGCTAGTTGATATTTAATGTGCACGAGGGGAAAAGGTGGGAAAAAAGAGAAAGTATTATGCCAGATTGATTTTTTATCTTTCTTCTACTCTCTAAGCTTGGCTACATTCTTAGACTTGTCAGCCAATATTTATTATGGGATGGAGGTTGGAGGATGTACGATGGAGTAAATAATGCAAAGGGGTGAGTTTTTAAACTCTTAAGATCATCCATTTTTTTCGGTGTAGTGTTTTCCAAAGAGTTTTAAACTATTTTATCAATACATATTGCTCGAAATCAAACAGGTTGACGAATTGAAGCGAAGATGGTAAAAAATGAAGAGGTACATGGAATGTAATATTTTATTAGAGATCAACCTTGTCTCTCTATCTGATCAAGACAGATGGAAGAATTCCTTCTTAGATAGGAAATTTGTACAAATGAAATTTAAAAAATGAAGCTTGTTTTTCATCTCGCTATCGAATGAATGAGGAAGTAGGGATTGAGTGTAAAAGTTTTACATTTATTTAGCCATTGTTCCTTTCCTAACGTCTTCATGTCGGTGAGTAGGGTTCATAGTGGATTCTATAGAACGTAATGGTTTCCTACCCGATCAAACTTCGCTTTTCTCTTTAGGGTAGAAGAGATGAATGCAGTAGTCCTATCACGTTCACTTTACCATTGCTCTCTTTCATAATCATCATGAGTTGATGAGGAGAAAAAAAAGTCTTTGTGGTGATGTAGTTAACAAGAGGCTTTTTTTCCTTTACGCGTAACTGCTTCCAATCAACTATGCAAATAGTCATAGTCACGTGTCTCATTTCGATGGTGCAAGGACAATGGAAGTTTTAAAAACATTCAATATGCATGTTCATTCACTATTGTTTTCATTTTCAGAATAGTCAATATATTTTTTTTCATTTTATACAGGGAAAGCATTTCCGGTTGAAATTAAAACATAAAATTCTAATAGGAAGTGTACATTAAGTGTAAACTTCCTGTACTGTAAATGAATGTTCAAGCTGTTTAGGATTTTATGGAAAGTACATATGAAATGCATCCAAAGTCTCGCATTTTATTTGGCTTAGCGTATATCAATTCTAGCCAATTGAGAGTGTGTAAGAGTTTCCAAGAGAGTTATGGAGATAGGGAACAATTGGTTCTGTAAATATTTATCTTGTACATTTGCTCTTTTCTCTGTTTTCTGGTTGAGGGTTGAAATAGGGAAAAAGAGGGTCAAGCTTAGCACGCTACGTTCTATAAAATGCATTCTTGCCTATCCCACTGCATAAATATTGGGAATGGCGATGCTACCGCATTACCATCAGCACCAGCATCAGTACTTCTAGTATATTTTCTTGGCGTGGAATCATACCAAAAAGAAATACTTTTATATTAACAAGAAACTCAAAGAACTCAAAGGGGGAGAAAGGATGTGAATGTGATGTGAAGAGAAAGTGAAAATGGTGCATTAAAACAGAACCTAGTATATCCTTGACTTGGGATTTTTTTTTGTTAAGGGAGTTTCTCTATTTTTCTTTTCTTTTCACAACTTCTTTTTCTAGGTTTTGTATGTTTTGTAGGTTTTGTACTGACTTGACATTATCCTTTGAGTGTGTAAGTGTGTGTGTGTGTGTGTGTGTCTAGCAAAAGAATATATTGTATGCGACGTAACAAGAGAAAGAGAGAGTGTGTGCACAGAGCCTTTAAACTAGAGAGCACCAAGCAACCACCATGAGCCACTTTTTATCCACATTGCTTTATACACTTACGCTATTATTATAACTTGGCAATAAAAAAAAGTGGAAAAAAGCTAAGGAAAAATAGACTAGAGTAGTATGCATTCTAGAGACTATGAGAAACTATAATACATTTACATTATTGCACCACTCGAGAAAAATAAATATATACACAGTGAACCATAACACGCCATATGAATCTAATGGAAACAAAAAAAAATTCTCAAATTTAGGCTTCTCTATACGCTTTTGCATAGTTTCATTGTAAATATGATCTTCTGGGGGGAAATGCTTTAAGAGAAAATGCTCAAAATTGCTCCTCATAATCTGGGTGGACAGAGGCTGTTTTCACTGTTTTCAATGTCCGGTTTTAAAAAGTATACAAATAATGATAAAATAGGTTATGTACATTCGAGGTATTAACAAAAGTCAGTAGTTTCCTCAGAAGGTTGGTGCTTCACCATTTTCCCTACATTCCTGAACTGGCAAGTTCACCAACATTTTCTTGGCCATTAAACGTCAAACGAAAACGATGTTCGGTTGGATGAGCACATACAAAATCTCTAGCTTATTTTTTCATAAACTAATATCGCCTTGTCCCACGAATATCATAACTGTATCGTTCAACTGTAGGTTATAAGTGTATCGTAAAAAGAGGAGATACATTTTCTCAAAAAAAATTTCCCCATTTTAGGCTTTATGACTTATGTCTGGAGAGTGTGCATGCAACTCAGAAAAATATTTCGTGGGATGGAAAAATATTGTAGTTTTTTTAGCTCCTGACATTATGTAGGTTTATACTGGGAGTACAATACGAGCTAAAATGGTTTTCGCTTTGGGGATGAAAAAAGGAAGCTTTCATTTCGCAGCCTGATTCTACAATGCTCCAGATGAGTTGATATTCTTAGAATTATTATGTGCGCATTGTTTGCCATTTCGTTTGTAGAATGTAAGCCTAGTGAAAATTAATTAATCGTGTGGTTTGAAAATGGAATTGTCAAAGTAGACGGTTGTGTGTTCACTGGGTGACTCAAGTAGAAGCTGGTTTAAGGAGCAACTTTCTGAAGGATAATGATCGACAGAAACTACACGTTTATCGTTGGCTTGATTACGAGCCTAGGAAACAAAGTAAGTTGAAGGTGTGATGAACCCGTACACTCATAATTATAGAGTCTGTCATGCACACAGCGAAACGAAAAGGTAATTGGTGCGTGAAATCTAGGACTAACTCTAAAAACACTTTTTGTTCTGGTAATGAATGGGGAAAGAAATTTCCCGCTGTCAATTCATTCACCCTTCAATTCATAAGAAAATGTACAGATTTTCCGGGCTCAAAAAAAACGGTTTTGAGTGACAAATGAAGGGAACCAGCTACGCTAGCAAAGCTCCGTAGGATGAGGCAACTGTACGAAATTAAAGAAGGATAAAAGACAATATTTAGTTTTCCTCTGACAAGGTACAGGGAACTTTGGAAACTGGAGCTGAGGTGAAAAAAACTCTAAACTTTTTAGAAACCGCCTCCTAGGCTCTATTCTCTCTGTCCAAGTGTACATTTTGTGAATGGCAGAGTGTATCCCTGTAAAGATGTTCTTGCAACGTGCATTTTGTAATGATTGTCGCAGTCATTGAAAAGACTTATGAATACTGTAGTTCTCTCCGGTGCATACTGAACATCCTTAGTTTGGCTCGTGAAGGAATCTCTTGGTAGGAATAATACTCTTCCAGTTTTGATGAAAAAGGAGAAGAATAGAAAATGGCTGATGATGATGGTGGTCGCTGTGCAAGATTCAAAACGGAATCCTTTTTTCCAGCTTTAATCTCATTTACTTTGCATGAACAAACAGAAAGGGAAAAAGCGATGCGCCCCTCTTACGCTCTCTCCCTCTCTTCTTTTTTGGAATGTGAAGGTGTCGCGTTTTTCCTCTTCTTTCTCGTCATCATGTCTTCGTGAGGTTGATGAGGAGCATAGTGTGGTGCATAGGCTTTGGACCTGATGAATGAGTGAACTTCTTTGGGAGAAAATACAAGCAAAGTCTTTTGTTACACTTGCAAACTGGCTTGTCTTGTTTCAACTTTTTTTTTATCTGTGTTTATTCAGGTGGTAACTTCACTCGGCCTATGTCTTTTCAGCGTGGTCGTCACCATGATTACTATTATTATTATCAACTTTGTATCGTACTCCTAGCCCATGCATAGTCTCATCCTACAGTATCCCACTAGCTGCACTTTATGGAGTAATAAGCAAAGAAAAGTTTAGACTTTTCCAGCACTTCCTGTTTCCACCCATAAACTAGATTACACATGCCGTTCTCATCCTACTAAATATGTTCCAAGGTATATTGTGTGTGGTTCCCTCTTGCAGAGATAACTCTATTATTGTGTAACGTATAAAATGTATATAAGGTTCCTCCTCGAGTATTTTTTCTTCTAGGGGTATTGTTGCATCATCCTTAATTTATTTATGGGAAGGAGAAAATTTTCACTTTCACTACCCCATCTCAGCCTCATACTCTTAAGTCTGAGATTTAGGCAAATGAATAAAATCTCATTTTTAGTTGCTCGCAGTGAAAACTCATAAAAAAAGTTTCTTTTTAGCCCTTCATAACTGTCATAAATTTTCATGGCTTCTCATTCCTCCCTCTTATAGAGTTTTTCGTAGAGAAATGAACAAAAAAGAAACTGTTGGTTAAAAAGGATGTCATGTTGCTTTCTGGGGGTTTTCCCTACAAATATAAATCTTTCTTACCTGAGACAAAAAAAGGAATGATGAAAGTGTCTTGTTTTTGCAACTGAAGAGACACATAAGTGTACAAGTTAGGCAAGCAATAAGGGAATTTACGTTTTATGAGCTCTCCATATAATTAAGGTTTAATGAACTTTGCATTATTAACAGTGCTTCTTGAGTGTACGAAATTGAGATGGGAAAGTCTCTCGAAATAATGCGTATTATGATTATACTCCTCCTGCAATGTTTTCTAGGATGGAGTGTACGAGGATGAATAGTTTACCCTTACCCCAGGCGATTTAGTTTCGTAAACTCACAGTTTCTGTTTGAGTTTGAGTCTTCTCCCGGAGAGAGAGAGAGAGAGTAACAATAACAATAATATATTATGAATGGATGCATATTGTTGCGGGCAACTAGGCTTTGTTTAGATTGTTTTAGGAAGGTTTTTCTCTGGGATGTGTTCCAGGCAGCTTTTATTTCGTAGGATAAGGCATAAACAACTAGTAGAACACATGCCGGCAGTTAGTCTTGTCATCGTAGCCTACTCTTCTACTCCCATTTTAACAGTACATTATATTACTACGTAATTTTATGCGTTTTCACTGTCCTCATATTGTGAACAATTGTACAGAAAATTGTTTCGCTGAACATGAACATACACATAAAATAAAATGTGCTTGTACAAGTTATTGTTGCACTTAAACTCCAAATTAAATTTAATCAATGAGCGATGCCAACTCTTGGAAATTACCGATGGGCTCTGATGTCGAAAGTGTTGATTTTTATTGCATTTCTTCATCCCCTTCTTTGCTTGCATCATTGGGGTGAATAAGTTCATTGGAAGGGTATAGTGTCATCTGATTTTGTAGATAATTTTGGGTTAAGGAATCGCATGCTTCATCCTCATTTCGTAATTTTGCTAGCTGTGATCATGGTATACACGCTATATCCAAGAAGTTGCCCATTTTCACCTAAAAATATAAATCCCTCGATATACATATATTCATACCCTGTAACGTCGTTAGAGTGTAGATTTTTCTACGAAAAACAATAGAAAATTGGTCTGTTAGGAAAAAAATAGCTGGGAGAAAGTATTTGATGAAGTCTGCACGAAAACTTACATTTTTTTTCGGGGTGATCATGCATCTAACAATTTCCTGTCATGTTTTGTCTAAAAGCAGGAAGACCTTTGACAGGGTGAACGACGGCAAATCGTGATATACATATCAGTTAATCAAGAATTTGTAAAAAGTTTTTAGTTATTAGCTGTACGCATTACTCTTTGACTACTTTTTTTTTGCTCGTTATCGTATTCATCATCAAAGGAAGGTTTGCATGCTTGCTAAAATAATATTTTCCTTGTCTATCGTTTCTACTTTACCTGTCCGTAAAGTTTTTTGTGGTAGTGTATAGACTACATGTTGATCTTCCATTATGCATCATTTAAAAAATACGATATAATAATAGCGTATTAATGTCAGAGGAAATGTTATTACTTTTTTATCGTCATCCTGATCGTCATCACTGTCATCATCAACATATATTTTGTCGATTTATGACACTGACATTTAATGCTGTAGGCTGGAATGCTATACTGTAGCCTTCTAAATTTGGGATAATTTGTTTGTTTTAGAACTTCATGTCATTCTCTTGTTTCAAGATGCTTACCTTATTTTTGTAATCATAGTCTAGAAAAAAAATGACGGTGATTTATGGGAGGAACGTAGGCTGCATAGGATGTTTACCCATTTCAAGGAAATGACTACATGACTGTGATTCCAAAGTGTTCCTTTCTTTGGAGGGAAGCAACGTCTAAGAGTATTGCTTTAGATAAGGTTATTGCTTAAAGAATAAACAAAAAATAAATACCGCACCGTAAACCCTCTATATAATGGCTGTAGCTATAACGAACTCTTTTAAAAGGGCTACAAGATTTAAACTGTAAGTATGTAGTCTTGATTGTTCGTAGTATGAAGAGCTGGATGAATTCCTAACTCAGCTATAATGTAGAGGGTAGTTCAAAATACATAATTCATTCATCGCACCATCTACAAGGAAAAAATATTATGTTGAGTCGTGAATAATGAAAGAGAATAAAAAAGTGTACCTTTTTTTCCCAGGTAGAACAAAAGTATCATTATCATCGTGATCATCATCATTTCGCTTCCTCTTTTTATTATGACTTTTGCATGATATGAACAATGCTCATGAATTTAAAAGAAGGATGGAGTGAAAGGAATAGTGGTTTGTATCATATCATATTCTCTACACTTTTCGCTTTTATTTTATCAAAATAAAATTGGAATGTATTCTGGCTATCTTCTTTACCCTACCCTCCTTAATGTTTGAAACGCTTTCCGCTTTTTCTCCTTTGGAAAAAATAAAACATTAAAACAGATGAAAGCATGTGATGTGAGAATGTTTTATGTTCTTACACTCTCCCAAGAAGGGTTAGAGCTGCCTAGAAGTATGAACAATGTTTCTAAACATCACTAGCCTCCGTACCATTGTCTAGTCGGAATGTTAAACTTTTGAGTGTGCAGTGATGGAACAGAATCATGTGTTCTATCAAAAGATATGGAAACGCATGTAAAAATTTCAGTTTAGATGAAGATCTGTTTCACAATTGGTTTTTTTTCCGAAGTTTCTGGGTAAAGCAATATATGCTATTTTTTGATGGACAGACACCAGATAAATAAATTCTGGTATTATGTTCCAAAGCGTTATTATTTATTGATGTAGTTATTTATTAAGACTCTGAATTATGTCTGGCGTGCTCAGGTGAGAGGAAAAAACCCTAAATGATATGTATTATATGACATAGAAAAGTGCGTGTAGTTCATGGTGCTGCATGCAACTTATAATTTTCATAAGACTACAGACTTCACAGCTGCGCTTAGTTCAAGACAGGGGAAAGGGCTCTATTCACTAGAGAAAGTATTATGTATGAATGAAAATGTTTCTATTTTTGTAAATCATTTTTATTGCATGGCTCTCCCTCGAAAATGGTGATTGCATATGAGAAAATTCAAACTTAATGGTTTACATCTAAACCAGAGAAAATGGGAACGTTTGATCACACTTTCCTTAGACAAAACACGCTGTTTAATTCGGAAATAATATACTTGGAACAGTAAACTAAACTCTCGTTATAACAAACACTCAATGTTGACAAATATTTTTATAGAAACTTGCATTTTTATTGTTTAGGCTTTTTTAAAAATAAATCCTGTAAAGCATAGCAATTATATCGAGAGTTAAGGTAATTGCATCGGGATTCACAAAGTTTGAATGTAGATTAGAAAGTATGATGTAACCTAATTCTAATTCGTAATTTGGCTGAGGTTGTAGATATTCATGAAATGAGTTAATTGTTCATTGTCCACTGTTTTCTTTTTGGAATAAGAAGTAATGGTCTTTCTCCAGTGTATTTCTTTTAAACCCGCTGAGTAAACAATTGTGTAATGGCGAAACTATATTCTCTTCTGGAGCTAAAAGTATTTCGTGATGAAATTGTAAACTGCGACCATTGCAATCTTGCCTCGGAAATTCATTCATTTTATAAGTTCCTCCAGTGCTTAGTAATCACCGTAGTATTGACTGTGAATACAATGGAATGAAATAGAAAAAAATGGTACATTAAACTAACCCTCTAATTTTACTTGGCGTCCATTAGCACAATCTATTCGTTTGTTTGGCCTGGTATCATTATCAGAATTAACGAGCCTACAGACGTAAACTACAATCTAGAATTGGGTCCCAGACCAGATTCCATTTCCCATTTACGTTACCAAGTTCACGTAATCAGAAATGATGCCGATTGAGTGTCGCCTATAGATGGGGAAAAGCCGCAAGCTACTTTCTTTTATTACGGTACACTTAAACTATTTGAAATCTTGTTCGATTGTATAAGTATCGCTGGCTCAGGGCATTGAATCGTAATTATATTTTCTAGGCTTGTTTAATTCGTTCGGTGGCGTGTAACCATCTCACGAAAACATTTCTAGTTTGCTAAGCTCACCAACTGTAAACTGAAAGAAAGGGCAAGGTGAGTTGTTGAGGCTGGTGAGTTGGAGCACTTTTGTGAACTACGAGTTTTCTCAAATTTTCCTTTCAAGCGTTATTGCACGGTATGGAGTTTGGTAAAACTTGTGTACTTCTGATCATTTTTTTTCGCCACGCACGAATAACGTCAATATCGCTGTTTCAGGATTACGTGAGTGTTGTCATCGTTACGTTGGGTGATTCCTGTAGAGAATTGCAAATGGTTCGAGTACCAGAATTTGTTTTGACCCTATAGACACTTGTTAGTTTACTGCGTTGTTGCAAAAAAAATGTAAAAATCTAGCCTATGCTCATTTTCTTCTGTTTCGAATACAATGAGAATTACAATGATGAAGAAAGTGCACATTGAAAAGCATCAAAATGGCTACTTTAAACTTGTAAGGAATCATAAAAGACTGCGTCGTATCCTCATAGGATCAAAATGAAATACTGGAGTGAAGTTTAATGGCATGAAATGCGAAACCTTAACTAGCTCCATATAAAAAATAGAATAAATAGGGTATACCACACTGAAAATAATATGTGGTAGTATATAGTTCCGAAGAGAGTGGGAGGACATACTATCATTCCAATTTTTCCCTTCTTTCAATCTTCCTCTTGATTAGCATAATGGGAAAAGTTTTTTTTTCTTCATGACATCCCCTTAAAAAATTGGATAGGGAATGTTTGAATCTTCGTAGAGTTTTAAACGAGCAATGCTACTAATGTTCTAGCAAGATGCTAATTTATGTACTTTTTTTTAGAAAAAATCTCTCCATTTTTTGGGAATAGTGTCTCAAACGTCTTGATGAATCCTCAAGTGTTTTAGGGCATAAGCTTGGAAACTTATTTGAAAATATAGTGAAAAACAAAGCTTTGTTTGTCAAAACTTTCAAAATCAGTGATAAGGAGAGTGGGACTGATGCGTTTTGCATTATTACCAATTTTTTTTAAGGAGTTGGCAGAGTCTTGAGTCGTGACGGAGGAACTCTAAGCAGTTCCATAGGGAAGAAAACTGTATGTATTTTCTCTTATCTTATTTGAAGAGGTGAACTCTTCTTATTTGCATATTTAAGCCTAGACTTCATTTGCAATTATTTGTAATCATGTACGTTCTATTTTGTATGGTGCATTGTACTCCCTCTCCGATTGGAATGTCTGATATGGTTACACTTTTTTCCTAGTAGTGACGTACAATTCCTAATGGAATTGCTTCCAGATTAAAAGTGGCATTTTATTGAGTTTCCCCTAGTCTATCTAGGCTTATTGAGGTTCACGCTGGAAAAAAAAATTTTCTAGTCAAAAATATATTTGAATGATATGAATGAGAGTGCTGACGGAAGCAGTGGGAGTTTATTTTCCGAGACAATGAGGACTACATGACAATAGCTAGGAAAATACTCATTCTTTTCATTCCAATTTTTATCATTAAGTTTACGCCAAGTCTTGTGTTACCATAGGAACGTGCCAATAGTGTTGAAAACTTAACACCCCACCCGTTTCACGCTTATGTAAAGGATTAACGTTGCAACTTTGACAACTTATCCTTGTCACTTGATCACTACTAGATTGGTTCGGCCTAAGACCTATAAGACATCATTATGAAATATACAAGGAGCGTTGGAACGTTAAAAGTACTTTGGAATATTTCAAGTGTATCATTTCCTCTGGCTCAAGATCGGAAATAATTTTTTATGCGATATTGAGTTCACAAGAGTGTCTAAGAATGTCTCGGGTATTCATTCCCGGTCACTTTATCTATAAAATCGTAGGGAATAATGGGATGTAGATAATGTAATAAAAATGTACGTTTGGACGTACAACATATTCCAACTTTTTTTTATTGACTGTTGCTTCTTCGCAAAATATTTATTGGTGTAATCTCTTTCCATTCGTAAGTATTTTTAGGGAGTGGAATGTTTTTTTTCTTCTAAAGCATATTCAAGATTGTAATAAATTTGTGTATTTTTCGAGGAAAGTTTCACATTGGAAAGTGTTTAGGACATGGACACCTTGGGAATGGATGCAGGAGGGGTTCGCTAACGTTTTTGAAAAGGGAAAGGTTCTGATACATTATACATTACTGAGGAGAGGGATGGGTACGACAAAATATTTTTTTGTGGGTATACATAATGCATGTAAGCCAAGCTCGTGGAAGAAACATAATATGAAAATGAAGTTGTTGTTAGGCAACTTGCTTACGA